>JAWNNP010001074.1:0-101727 GCA_035044805.1 Leucophenga maculata
TGTTTTCGTCTGAAGTTGAGTTCCTCAACTGAAAGACAAAACTTTCACAACGCCCTAAACCTGTAAATTTCTATCAACGAGTAGAAATACGGCATGGGCGCAGTTGATAGGGGGATAATGCAACAACAAAATTCATAGTTTGAGTAAACTGCTCACTGCAAATTTCTACATATGCATATTGGAAATTTCTCTCAAAATTACCATGCAATGCATATAATACATAGGGGACTTTTCAAATTGTGCATGTTTATAAGCAAGAATTTGTATTGACACAGCCAAGCGGACTGATGAGATTTCATAGCAGTAATCGAAACACATGTGTATCCGTTGCTCTTCACTATAATGTTCAAAGTTGTTGTTAATAATTGTCTCTCTTTACATTGACAAATATGTACAAGCATGTTTATCATGTAAATTGACCACTAAGCCTGCTAAAAATTCATTGTTAAGATTTATCTATAAAATAATACGTTTTAGAATTAAGAATAAGTATAAGAACATTTTTCTACGTCACATGGCGCCATACTTCATCTCGAAAACAACAACGGGCTTAAGAACGGATTTATCGCATGCACGACGACTATCGGCCTCGCCCCCTTCTGCCAGTACATGAAGGGAGGATGATAGGCAAGACAGGTTAACTTCACACTTGCCAACACAACAACGGCCGAGGACGGCCTCATCTCAAAAGTGGGGGAGTAGTTAACAGTGCGATCTATAAATTATTCTACCACCTCTCACACTAATCGATTATTAAGCGGTTTTTGGCTTCGGTAAGAGAGCGACCTAATTGTTGTGCAGCGAAATAATCTCTAGTTAGTTTTAGTTGAAATCTGACTCCGGCTGGCGTACATCGTATCCAGTACGTTTAATTAATAACCGCTCGTGCAACCACGTGCCGGTATAACCATAATTATATTAATATTAATAAAAGGATATTATATATAACTAAGAATACTAAACAAAGTGTTTAATTTAATAATTTTTATAAATAATTCATAACTTACATACAAACATATATAAAAACCCAGCATTTGAAGGGGATATAAAATGCACGGAAACCTAAACTAACGGTTCGCTTAAGTAAATACATATACAAATTATTTTAATTGTGTGTGTTGTAGTTTGTACAAAATATTTTTATTTAAAGAGATCTACTTTTACATTAAGAATTATTAATTTGCCCGCCGCCTAGCTCGCTAATCCATATTCCCTCGCAGCCGATCGTGCTCCCTCATTTTCTGCTCCAATAATAGAAGTTCTTTCTTCCACGCCAACGCCAACATAACCTGAGCAGCCCAGCACCCACGCTTCTTATTGCCATGCGCCTCGTACCAAAAATTAGACACCTAGCGTCGTCGTTCTTCGCTATTTCACAGCGACCCTGTGTTCCGTCCTTTCCGGTTGGCAGGAATATTACTCGAAAGTGCTTCGGCAACAATGTAAATATTTGTTACCTAGCGCCGTCGATGCCTGCTTTGTTAGGTCACAATGAACATGTTAGCTTTTTCCGGTTGACGGGAATATTTATCATAAGTACCTTGTCAACAGGGTAACTTATGATAACTCTTCCCCCCTTACGTTTACGGTGTCCGTACTTTTTCTGATGTCTTCTATTGTTCCTTCAACATATTGTTTCCTTTTTGACCTTAAAGTGCGTCGAACGAAGTAAGCCGCAAAGCTCACTACGCAGAGCACGATTGGAGTGGTCAAATTGGTGAGGTGGCCTCTCTCAGCCTTGAAGCGCAAACTCTGGATTTGCTGTTAGGTTGGCAGCAGATACCCTCGCTGGCCTCAGCGCCGCTGTTGCGTTCTTGTTAACGTAGGTGGTGTTGTTAACTTTAACCATGTCATCGAAGAGTACCAAATATGTACCGCCGACGGTGCTGGGGCTGGACGGTTGCAGTGCTGCAGTTTCCTACCGCAAACTTATGGTCATGGCACTCGGCTAGCCTGGATTCTTCAAGATGAGGAATGGTGTTTCTTCTCGCGACTGGCAGTACAATTAATTTCTTATACCTATACTTAACAATAGAGTACTTAATTAATTATGCTATTACATTGTAAAGTCTTAATTCTAACTGTTGCCATTACATCGGCTACCGATATTTCTGCAAAGTGTTCAGTGTTCACAATTTACTTTATTTCTATGCTATCTAAGAGGATAGGGTTTAGGACCCCAATTTTTGCAAATGTTAAAGATGATACGTTATTTTATTCCCGAATCATAGCGCTTTTCTGGACAGAAGCACGTCATAAAGACGCCCTGTATTTATTACTTGTTGCTTTGACGATTTTAGCACTTTGTTCAAATTACTATCGTTATTTTGCCGGTTGTGTGCATCAATCAGTATGTCTTTGGTTCTAATTAGTCCGTCCAAAGTCGTCGTAGTCAGTGTGAAAAATGTTTTGGTTTAACGTAAATTGTCCTTGTGGACCCTCCTCCCCCTAATAAGCACCGTTGTGCCCAAATCCTTTTCTACCGATTGTTCTGAGTAGAGCGGAGTTAGTTTATTGCCTAGCCGCCTATTAGACTTAACTAGTACCGTTTGACCTGTTTGAAATTTTTTATTCTGCCTGTTTTTGTTGTGAACTTCGAGTTCCTTCTTTTGTGCTGCTTGTAAGCGTGACGATATTTGCTCGTTATTGTTTTCGGATCTAAATGCCGCGATGGGTCTGGACCCAGTCACTGTATGGATAGACCTGTTGTACTCTATGGTGGCCAACAGAATCAATTCCTCTGTATCATCTATAGCTTTGTCAAGCTTGAGGCATCGTGATATTTCGGTCAGGGTACTGTGGAAGCGTTCCACCTGGCCATTAGAGGTACTGTGAAGAGGAGGGGCGTTTACTATATCAATACAAAAGGAATTCTTTAAAGTGGATCTAATGCTATGTGAGTTAAATGATTTTTCGTTATCACAGTAGATAACACTTGTACCAGAAAATAGATTCAAAATCTGTAGTATTTGAGGTTTTACATCCACTATTGTTCTGGATTTTATCGATTGCACAATGGCAAACTTCGAAAATTTGTCGATACATGTTAAAAAAAGTTTTGAATCGGTCGAAAATATATCAATGTGAAGAATTTCCCCACAAAAGGTTGGTATCGGTGTTTCGGCTATCATTTGTTTTTTTGGATGACGGTTGTACTTTGCCTGCGAACACACACGGCAGTTTGCTACCAATTGCTTGGCTTTTTTCTCCATTTTGGGGAAAAAATAGTCCTCTAAAATTTGTTTCACGTTTTCATGAGCCGCTCTGTGTGCCCTATTGTGCTCGGCTGCGATGATTTCGCCCTGTTCCGTGGGGTCTGTAATATCCGTCACTAGTTTTTCCGTATACCTGAACTTTACAGACGGAAACATTTCGACCAGTTGGTGCTGTATTTGCGCCAACGTCGGTAACTCGCAGTGTATTGCATTGACGACATCCACATTCACCGACTCTTGTAGGAGTCTCATTAGGTCCTCATCAATGCGATACGTTATTAAATGTCTCAGTTTTTTTCCGAAGACAATAAATTTCCTATAACGCGTTTCGCTGCCCTGCTCAATTATTATTTGGTTACGGAAACAGTTTACCGGTTTAATAGTTTTTTCGATAGTATTAGTTAACGACTCCTCACTATGAATGGTCTCAATACTACCATTGTCCAAAGCATTTACGGGTTGTCTGGAAAGTGCATCCGCGACCACGTTTTCCTTGCCTGGCTTGTAGATCAATTTTGCGTTGCATTCGTCTATGAATGCCTTCCAACGCTTTATTTTTGAGTTCGGATTTCTATCCGAAACTGCAAATGTCAACGGTTGGTGGTCCGTAAATACATTTAAATGCTTCACACCGTAAAGGTAATTTCTGAGCGTTTTTAATGCCCAAACAATTGCCAATAGCTCACGCTCGTTCGTGGCATAGTGCTCCTCCCTCCTTTCCAAAGTACGCGATATCATTGTAATTGGCCTGCCCTCTTGCGATAGGACCGCACCTAGCGCGTAGGAGGATGCATCCGTGGTTAAATCAAACGGTTTACTGAAGTCTGGGTATGTTAATAATACGTCCTCCGAAATCAGGATTTCTTTTATTTGATTAAAAGATTGTCTCTGTTCGTCAGTCAGATCAAGCGTGATCTTCTTCGACTGTGTGGCGGTAACCCGACCGTATTCCCCCCTGAGAATATTTGTTAGAGGCTTTGCTATTTTTGCGAAATCCAAGACAAAGCATCGATAGTATCCGGCCAAACCCAAAAAGGACCTCAATTCTTTAAGATTGGTGGGCTCCGGAAATTTCCTCATTGTGTCGACCTTGTCCGGACACGTTCTTATTCCACCCCTTGCTACCAAAAATCCCAAGTATTCAACTTTTGTTCTAAAAAATGTTGACTTTTCCGCAGAGACCCTCATGTTGGCCTCATATAGACTCCTAAGAACAGCTTGAACATCCTTTAAATGCTTCTCTTCACTGTCTGAGAAGACTATCACGTCATCTACATAGACGAAACAACATTTGCCAATGTGTTCTCTCAACACGTCATCTATTGCTCGCTGAAATATGCTTGGAGCGTTTTTTAGGCCGAAGGGTAATCTACAGAATTCATATTTTCCGTTCTTGACGGAGAATGCTGTTTTTTCCCTATCTCGGTCTGCCAACCTAATTTGGTGAAAACCAGATTTCAAATCAAGGGTAGTAAAAAATTTATTACCACCTAAATTGGACAAAATTCCAGGTATGTCGGGTATTGGATATTTGTCGTTAATTGTCCTTTCATTAAGCTTCCGAAAGTCAATTACCAGTCGTTTCTTATTTTGGCCTGATTCATCCAAACCCTTTTTGTTTACTACCCATATGGGATTATTGTAAGGTGACCTGGATGGTCTTATGATGCCATTAGCTAACAAATCCTGGATTTCTCTGTTAACAAAATCAGATACTCCCAGGGGGTATGGGTACAATCTGGAATACACAGGTTCATTGTTCTCCGTGCGGATTGTAGCTACCACGTTCGTGTTATATGGCAATGCTTCGTTTGGGTCTGCAAACACCCCGTTTACGCTGTTGATTACTTCTAAGAAAGACTGTTTAAAATCAGGTGGAACTGATCCTGCTTGTATGTTCAAGTGACTTACATCCTGACTTGTGAGGAAAAGTAGACATTCCCTGCCAGAGGCATACGTTAGCATATTTGTATTTAAATTAATTGTTGCGCGAGCTTTATTTAGCACATCTAGCCCGATTATTCCATCGAATAAGGTTAGGTTGGGTAGAATGAAGAAATCAGCATTTATGCCAAAAATATTTATCTTACATTTTGATTTTATTTTGGTGAGACCGTGGATTGACTTGACGGCGAAAGGACAATTAACAGACTTTATACCCTTTAGATCTGACATAGGCTTTACGTAGCTCCTAGAAGCACCTGTGTCAACGAGGAGCTTTATTTCTCGTCCCCCTAATACTCTTGGAATCCAAGGCAAGAGGGACCTATTCCTAAAAAATTGATTTGGTCTATTTCGAGCTCGTCTACCTCTTGTATCGCCTGTTCTTCATACTCTGACTCCGGGGGTGCTTTCAATTCCTGGTCTAGATGGTTGACCCTTTGTATTTTTGGACCAGTGTAGCGATCTGAGTTTGCTGCTCTTTTCTGATGAAACACCTGTGACTGCTTAAAATTCTGGCTCTGTCCGCTATTATTTCCTCCTCTATACTGGGTCTGTTGTCTAAATTGTGAAAGCGAGGGATCTAACTCCATTGGCTCGATACGGTCGCTTTGGCCACTATTATTTTGTGGTTTTTGCCCGTTCTGAACCTGGCTATTGCCCTTATTCTGCCTATCATTGGAATAATGAGGATTTTTTCCTCCAAAATTATTATGCTTGGGTGTGGTGGAATTTTGATTTTGACCCCCTTTTTACCATCATTTACTCTGTTAGCGAAATTGGCGGCAAATACGTAGCGCTCGTGATTGGCGTCTACCTCTTGTGCCAATGCTAAAGCAGATGGCAAATCTACTGGTCTTGAAGCGAAAAGAATATCACAGAGAGGTTTCCTTAATCCTGATATGAACACCCTAAGTGCATCAGCCCTATATTTGGCATTAATAACAACAGCAACCTTCTCCTCGTATGACATTACAGTTTTGTTAGCTAACAAGGTAAGTTTCTTTTCGACCTCGTCGTAAAATTCCAGGCATGACATGCAGCCTTGGCGAAGAGTGGATAACTCCTGTTCAATTAAATAAATTGGCCGTTTGTCGGCATAAGTAAAGTCCAGACGCGCTATGATCGCGTCAAAATTCAGTACTGTACTGAATGATGAGAGTACTGCATCTGCGGCACCTCTTACTTTATTTCTTATTATAGTGACTGCCTGAAAATGTCTTTCGCTGCCATCGCGTAGCCTAAACAACTCATACGCATTATGCGCGGCCTCTCGCCATGATACGTACGTTCCCTGTTCGCCTGTAAAGTCGGGCAATGATTTAACTGCGTCTAACGTCACACTACATAGCACAGTCGGAATGATTTTCGCTTTTACGTACACTTTTATTTTAGGTTTATCTGACTCTATGAAGCATCGAAGCTCTGCTATCTTCCTATCAAATTCCTGTTTTTGGCCAGCAAGTGCCGCCGCTACCTCCGCTCTTACTATCTCTGAAACTTGATTTGCGTGCATAACTGTCCTATTAACCGACAAGGACCCAAAGAGAACTACTAAATTGTTTAAATTATCCACTTTGTAAAACGGCAAAGCAAAAAGTTTTTCCTTCTCTTTGCTAATAACTCGGGGGAAAAAACGTTTCTACCTTTACACAATTTTATCTCAAATGTAAAAGTTTCTTTTGTTCCAATGCAAAAATTTCCTATCAAAATGTCACAAAATTTAATTTCTTTGTTTTTTAGTTTAAATTTTCCATTAATAATTTGTTTCCACTGAACACTTTACTCACATGATCAATATAATTTAATTTCTTAAATTATTCAGCTGCCTGTAGAATTCCAGTCCTCCTGTTATTTCCACTTGATTCAGCGTCGTTTGTCGTTGCTCTTATCACGTATGGGCGCCAATTATTTTAATTGTGTGTGTTGTAGTTTGTACAAAATATTTTTATTTAAAGAGATCTACTTTTACATTAAGAATTATTAATTTGCCCGCCGCCTAGCTCGCTAATCCATATTCCCTCGCAGCCGATCGTGCTCCCTCATTTTCTGCTCCAATAATAGAAGTTCTTTCTTCCACGCCAACGCCAACATAACCTGAGCAGCCCAGCACCCACGCTTCTTATTGCCATGCGCCTCGTACCAAAAATTAGACACCTAGCGTCGTCGTTCTTCGCTATTTCACAGCGACCCTGTGTTCCGTCCTTTCCGGTTGGCAGGAATATTACTCGAAAGTGCTTCGGCAACAATGTAAATATTTGTTACCTAGCGCCGTCGATGCCTGCTTTGTTAGGTCACAATGAACATGTTAGCTTTTTCCGGTTGACGGGAATATTTATCATAAGTACCTTGTCAACAGGGTAACTTATGATAACTTACATAATAAATAACACCAGTTTCATTTCGATTATTTCTTTATTCGTTGGAGTCGGTATGTATTGAAAATCGTTCATACATATTTACCGCTTATCTCGCTCTGCTTGTGTATCATCTTTTGTTGTCGTCGCCACAGCAGACATTCATTGCAGCTTCATTTATCTAACTATCGCTTCATCTCGCTGGACGTTATCCAAATCGTGATCATTTTGCAAAATTTTCATCGATAAAGTTATGTCATAGCAGCATCGAGAGCTTTCATCGCAGTCACCTTGCAATACATTTCGTTATGCAATTCTATTAATTAACTGCGCAACTCTATTTTAACAAAATAGTAGTTCGCATAGATATTCAAAGTTACAGCTTTCTGCTAATGTACAGGCAGCAAAGATTTAATTCAAGCAGCGCAGTCGCTTGCGCGTAACTATTTTCGTGTGTTAATCAAAACCCAATTTTTTTTTTTTTTTTTTAATACCCTATGTTATTGTACATCTATCTTATGATACTAAGTACTTATTGTTGCTTGCTGGGGGATTATTGAAAAATGAACACTAACATTTTACCCTTTATCTTAATATTTAAACATTTAGTATACCAAGTTATTAGATTAATTATAAGTAATATTATTTTGCAGTAACCTCTTTTATATTAAATCTACTGGTCTCAGTTTTAATCACCTTGTCCCGTTTTAATCGCCTTGTCGAAACTAACTCCAGGGTTGGCATATTATTTATTTCACGGTTATCGTGAATTGCTATTTTTGTTTGATATTTTCTGCTAATGTTTTTTATTTCGTCCATTACCGGTAATATGTTTAGGTCTTTTTGTATGTCCTGGTTTGAAATGTACCACTCTGCGTTTACAATGCAACGAAGAATTTTCGATTGTTGTCTTTGTATTATATTTACGTTTGATTTTTTTGTAGTACCCCATAGTTGAATTCCATAGGTCCAAATTGGTTTTATTATCGATTTGTATATAAGAAGTTTGTTCTCTGTTGTCAACAACGAATTCCTTTTTAAAAACCAATATAGTTGCTTGAATTTCAGTTTTATTTGATCCCTTTTCTGTTGTACATGGTATTTCCAAGTAATTTTGTTGCCAATATACATTCCGAGGTATTTTGCAAAAGTTTTAATAGGGATTTCTTTATTATTTAATTTAAGTGGGTGAGGAGTATATCTGACTTTTGTGGTGTATATTACTTGAATCGTCTTTTGTTCATTTATTTTAATGTTCCATTTTCGAAACCAGTTTGAAATTTCGTCAAGCATATGTTGTAGTGTAATTGTAGCAGTCGTTAAGTTAGTGTGTGCATATAAGACTATTGTGTCATCTGCGAAAGTAGCTATCATGGCTGATCCATCACTAGGGGCTGGAATATCTGATGTGTACAGGTTGTAAAGCAAGGGTCCCAAGACACTACCTTGCGGCACTCCAGCTTTAATGGGTCGCAGCGATGAATATTCGTCATTATATTTTATTAAAAACAGTCTTTCGTTTAAATAGCTTTTTATTATGTTAAATAGTTGGTGTGGTAGAATTTTATTTAATTTAATTAAAATTTGTGTTCGTTAGGCGAGATCCCCATTGTGTGTGTTTGGCGTTGAAGTCCCCTGCTACAATGTATCTATCTCCAAGAGTGCCAAAATATTGTGTATATTGGTCTACAGATATGGTGTGCCTGGGCAGACTATATAATGCAGAAATAGTGTAATGCCCATAATTGTCCGATAAAAGTATTTTGGTAGATTGTATATAATCTTTGTCAAAGTTTGTTAGCTCTGCATACTTAATAGTCTGTTTAATTATTATTGATGTACCGCCGTGGCCTGTTCCGTCTGGGTGATTAGTATATATAATTGAGTAACCTGGGATTCTAAATGAGTGTTTAGCTGTGCAGTGCGTTTCAGATATTAGTGCTATGTCAATATTGTTATCATGTAGAAACTTTGTTAGTTCTAGAAGGTGTTGGTAAAGTCCATTTGCGTTCCAGGATATTATATTTAAATTATCGTCCATGATGATTATCAATTTTTGTTACTAGTAGTGTGATTATGTTTATAATGTTCGTCATTTGCTGAATAAGGTCTTTCATCATGCCTTTTAGTTCTGCCATGTCGTTGCTTGACGGTGCAATTTGAGGTGAGCTGGTTGATGTTTGAGGGGACGTTTAAGAGGGCAAAGCAGATATTGCCGCTTGAGCGTAGCTTACTCCTGGCTGAATGGGTTGTTTGTTTTCAGAACTAAAAGTGGTTTTTGCGGGATTCTTTTCTCTTAGTGGCGGAAAGCGTTGTATTTTTAGAGTTTTATAAATTTCACATCCTTTGTAATTTGCGGTGTGATTACCTCCACATAGCGCACATTTGATAGATTTGTTGTCAATTTCCGTTTTGCAGTCTAAAGTTTTGTGGTTTCCAGCACATTTAACGCAAACCGGGTCTCTGGTGCAGTAATTGCGAGTATGACCGTATTTTTGGCAGTTGCTGCATTGTGCTATGCTTCTTTTATGACGCGGAGGCTCAAACTGAACTTTGGTTTGCAGTAAGGAGGTAATACCGTAAATATCTTTGTTGTTCTGGTTTGATTTCAGTTCGACAAAAAATACCGGAAGAGGTTTTTTGGTTGATTTCTGAGTAATATTATGTATGTTAATGACTTCATGACCTAATTCATTTAGTTCAGCTTTAATTTCTTCTATGTCTGAAGAATAGTGTAAGTGACGCAGCACTACTTTGAAACCTCGTTCTTCTTTTGGCTTGTAGGTGTAGTATTTTGTTCCTTTAGAACGCAACATTTTTATAACAGCAGAGTAATGAACAGACTCGGAAGTTTGGACTCGAACTTCGTTGTTAGACAGAGTCTTAAGGATGTAGTTTTGCCCTACTATATCTTTTAGCGCGTAATTAAGTGCATTAATGCGCTCTACACCTTGAACATAAATTGGTGGGGGTTTATTGATTTTAATAGATTGCTTCTTATTAGTTCGTGCGTTGTTGGGGTTTTTGTTGGTTGGGTCGATTCCGTCTGCAGGGACAGGTTCGTCGTCTGTAGCTAACAGTTCGAACCGATTTGTTGCAACTGGTTGGCTGAGCCAGTATGACTGCAAAGTTTTCTGGTTTTGCGTGCTTTTGTTTTTTTGTTTTTTTTTGTTTGGAGCTACTGTCTATATTAGTGTTAGGCGATATGTTTTTACGTTTTGGCGGCTGGCTTAGAGTACTAGTGTTAATGTTTTTATTATTACTTAAGCTACTTGCTTGTACGGTGCTGGTAGACATAATAGGCTGGGCGCATGATGTTGTGTGTACTACTGCTGTAGATGTGCAGACTGATGTTGTGTTTACACAATATGTTTGAAGAAGAGGAGACGATGTTGTGATTGTTGTTGTAGCTGATGTTGAGAGCGTAACTGTTTGAATAGGAGCTGGTGTTGTTGTAGGCGTAGAGATGAAGTCTACATTAAGTGGTGTTGTTGGAGTTACGCATTGGGCGCTCCAAGATGGATCGGTGCTTTGAGCATTGCCGTTACAGACAAAAATAGAAGGAGAGCAGGACCTTGCTCTCTGAGAATCTATTTTTAGATGTGTAGAGTTGGTGTTGTTACAGCTGTTGCTTTTTTTTGAAACATCTGGTGAGCGAATGGTGAAGTAACCATTGTTTTTGTTTATACTCAGTGTAGAGTTCATCTCACGAGTTTTTGAGAGAGCGTTTGTATGCTCGTATTGAACTGGTCTGAACTTTGACCTTTTGTTTGTTTTTTATATTGTGGTGTTTTTAAATTATGTAAATTTAATAATTTAAAGTTTTTGTGCACAGTTAAGTGCGTAGCACAATTTTAGTCGTAGCTGAGATTATTTTTTGCGATATTTATTAAATCTCGGAAAAATAATCAGTCGGCCGCAACGGAGCGTTAGTAAAACACGTCCGTTCGTTACGATTGTACTTGACGATTACATACAAATATCGTTCTTCAATATTTCAAATCTAATTTAAATATTTGCATACATTTTGGTATATATTACGCTACATTTCATTGTGGCTTGATATAAAAAGAAAATAATAAATAGTTCATCGTTGGATATGGATTCAATATTATTCCAACGCGAAAACGTATTAGCAGGTATTCGTCGAGTCTTACGAATCGGAATGTACGCTTGATTTTTTGAACGGATACATCGAAAATGCTTTACAGCTTCAGGAGGAGCTAGACAATATATTACCAGCTATAGCTATAGCAAATCCATCAGCATTATCACTTCGCACGTTGATCGATACGGTTTCCGCCATTTACGGGTCATTGCTATCCATCAGTAATAATAAACAGATAGCAAATGCAATGCTGATTCATATTGTAATGTCAAAAATAGATCAGACAACCAAGACGATATGGGAAGAAAATCTGAATTATGAGAGTATTCCATCATGGATGGAAATCGAAAAGGCACTTAACAAGGCTGAGGAGACTTCGACGGGTCGAACTAAACCACGAAAGTCTGATCGGGAAGCTTATAGTACAGTCATTGGGTATTTTTACCTGGAAAGTTTTCCGGGAGTTTTGAAAATTGGCAATTTTATAGATTTCGATGTGCTCTTTCCGAATTTTTACTTTGCCACCTCGTATCTTTGCCGCTCGCGCCGCCATATTGGAAAAATGGCGCCTAAAAGCAGTTTTTCCTACGCATTTTACAGGAAAACATATCTATACAAAATAATTGTAGAGAAAATTTCCTACAATTTATGTCATAACCTTGTTTTTCCTAAAATCAATAGTTTTGGCGTACGAGCGCCGTAAAGTGTAGTCAACACACGTTTCGGCAGAAGTACTCATTTCCACACCACCATGAGGTAGACAAAGCGGCGCGTTTTTTTTATCGTGGTATCCCAGTAGGCCTAATCCCCATCTGACTCACTAGTCGCTTCATTGCTGTTGACGGACCAGCTGTTGTGCTTTCATCGTCTTCAGTACTGATTGAAATATCAGAGACGGAAGTTTCTTCTGCATCATCGGCGATGGGATCATCAGTTTCATCGCAGTTCTCTTCGTTCTCGATTTCGTCGTTTATTTGCTCGAGAATACTGTCCATTTCTTCTTCTTAACTGCTATCTTGTGATGGATATTGCGAATTATCAGAAGAATCACCACAGTTTGTGCACACAACGGAGCACTTAAGCCCTGCCTTTCTCCATCCGCAAGCTTTTTAACAACCTTTCTTGCATTTGCAAGACATAAGTTTCAGCAAGCTATCCGGAGCAAGGGACTCGAATGTAGTAACAGGAATGTACATTTTGTTCGTTCTCATACCACTGCTGAACCTGGTGTTAAGTTGGAAACGAATGTTGTCGAGCTGCAGCTTCTGTTGGTGGTAGCGACGCAATATTAAATGTACTTTTATATACTGATGCTGTGAAGCACGCATATCTATAATTATTCAAAGATGTACTTTTCCGACTTTTCACATCACTGTAACTGATAATTCGTTGAGGAAACGTTCTCCAGCTTTAGCAATGACTTCTGGATCAGCATTTGGATTTTTAAATACTTCGATAACCTCGTTTAAATCAGGGTTTATTTCGGAGGACTATAATAAATTTAATTTTTCCTTGATAAAATAATGCTGATGTGGTATCAGAACCACTAAAGGCATGCAAAAATAAAATATGAGTTGCGGCTGTTTTATCCTTTATACTATTTATGGAGTATTTTGTCGTGAAATTTTTCCTTTTCCTGGTTTGAGGATGTATATGTTTGGATGCGTTGATAGCGGTGTCAAAACAACGAGGAAATCTACATCTTCACCGACCACTACTACAAAATCAAATGCCAATGAAACGCTTATTGCGGTATTTATTATTAAAATATCTGCATCTTCGGTGGCTTGTTTAACCATGAAGTGTTCAGCTTCAAATTTTGTCTTCAACATTCCAGTGAGGTGGTTCTTGTTCGCATCATTATCTAGGAATTTACTTTGTGACACAATTGGCGTTATTGTTTCGTCAAAAAGTATGTCTACTGAAGCAGTTTTTCGTGATCGTCGGGATCGTTCTACATATTTGGTACAACGGGCTGCTACATCTTCTGGATATCCGTCAAATACTATAATGGCATTGGAGGTATAATGCGATCGGATGTAGGTAATTTTTCATCGATAATTTACGCACACTATACACAATATTACGGTCACATAAACGAGTCTGCTTTTGCTTAGATATAAACTCTGCTGTTATCTCAGTAGCACAGAAAAAACAATGATTCTTGAATGAGAACGTTGGACGCGTACATCGCAGTTGTACTTGAGAAGTCGTACCATCTGCCGAAACGTGTGTTGAACTACACTTTACGGCACTCGTACGCCGAAACTATTGATTTTAGGAAAAAAAAAAGGTTATGACATAAATTGTAGGAAATTTTCTCTACAATTATTTTGTATAGATATATTTTCCTGTAAAATGCGTAGGAAAGCAGTTATTATCAAAAAACTGCTTTTAGGCGCCATTTTTCCAATATGGCGGCGCTAGCGGCAAAGATACGAGGTGGCAAAGTAATAATTCGGAAAGAGCACATCGAAATCTATAAAATTGCCAATTTTCAAAACTCCCGGAAAACTTTCCTGGTAACATCTATTTTTTCTACCAAATGACTGTACTACTATAGTAAACTTCAATGTCGATAAAACAAAATAGTAAAGCACAAGAGCCTAAATGTGCGTTCTGGAAATTTAATGAACATTTCATTGAGTTTTGCAATTCATTTCCTGCAACTCCAGTAGCAAATCTATTAGAATTCATTAAAAATGCACCATTATGCATTAATTGCTTAAGAAGAGGATACAATATGTCAAATAGCAACGCAACACATTACAAAGTATGTTCTCAACCACATAACTCGTTATTGCACCTGCAACTGATATACAACAAAATGTAGCAACTAATACTGTTGTTGTAGGCTAAAACAAAATCATCGAAACAATAATTCGGCCCTGTCTCAAGCGTCAGTCATGCAACTGCAGAAACTGACCAAGTTATTTTGGCCACCGCATTAGTCTCCGGATCCCAATTAAATTTTGTTATTAAAGGCTTAGCGAAAAATCTTCAATTGAAAAAATATCGAAATCAAATTAAATTAATTAATTACCTCGTCAGTTCAACACTCGTTTGAAACATTAATCGGATCACAATTAAATACTTTCCAACTGAGCGCAGAATTTGTCAGGTCAAATTAAGGAAGGATTCGACGGCACAATTCTTCAAGAAACAGTCTTTGGGTGGATAATATCGGGTCGACATAAACCCTTATATAGCATCGAATCTCAGGCATGTTCGGTTCTCAACGTAACTCAAGCGCCATGTCAACTAAACACACTCGTTCGAAAATTTTAGGAGCTTGAAGAGATTTCCAAAGAAAATGTAACCATGATGAATTCTCCAGAATAGCAGCTTTGCGAAGACTCATTCAAAAACACAATGTTGTGATTACTCTCGGGTCGATTTTCTGTCTCGTTGCTGTTCAAGTCAATCGCAATTGCTCTCGGCGCATCCTACGAAACTGCAAAGAGACGATTTTTGTCTCTGGAGAAAAAACTAAAGTTCGTACAATGTACATTTCGTTCGTGAAGGGTCATATGACATTGCTTGGATCCTGAAATCCTATTAAATTCACATTGCTTCAGACCTCATCAATGCGTACTAAGACCGTACAGTGCGTCTACAAAGTTGCGGGTAGTCTTCGATGCATCTTGTAAAACATCAACTTAAATCTCGTTAAATGACTTAGTGATGGTTGGACCAACCATTCAACCAAACTTATTTTCTACATTACTTCGCTTTTGATTTCGCTTATTCGCAATGACTGCTGATATCACTAAAATGTATCGTCAAATCGAAGTTGAGAGCAATCTACAGACTCACTACAAATATATTAACTAAATACAGTCACTTACGGCACGGCAACTGCTCCGTTCTTAGCTATCCATTATCTGAAAGAGCGGCATTTAATCAGAATCACACGCCAGTGGTGCTTTTTCGGTTACTAACGATTTTAACGTAGATGGTCCACTGACTGGTGCTAACAGGAGGTAAAGTAGTTAGAGCATATACGCCACGAAGTATCATATACACTAGCAAGTATACGAATCAAACCATCACGGCTAATGCTACTACAGATACTACGGTCTTGAATGCGCGTCCTAACGCGGACGATGGCGACAAAAGACGGTGAAGCCATCACCCTAACTCATCTACTCGTCGGATCGGCGCTTACAGCGTTTCCGCCAGGTTCGGTAGGACCCAAACTAGATGACAAACTATTAGCATTTGATAAGATGACGGCTTGTATCCGCAATCAAACAACGCTTTTGGACAGACTGGTCACAAGACTATTTGCTGAGCCTACAACAGCGACACAAGTGGAATACCGAAAAAGATAACGTAAAGATGGGTACCATTGTAATCGTACACGATGACAAGGCGCCTACACAACATTGGAAGTTAGGCGTAATAACTGCAGCCATACCAGCTTCAAATGGAATGGTGCGAGTGACCGAGGTCAAAATTAAAAATGGAATCCTCAAGCAAGCAATACATAGTCTAGCGCCACTACCAATTAATTGAAGGCCTGCAGCCTATCACCGAGGCCGATGTTAAGGCATTTCATAAATGCTTATAATAATTATGTTTAAAATTATAAAATGAATTATTAATCTATAAGTTTAATTGAACTATATCATATAAATTGTCGTATGTTAACTAATTTGAAAATTAACAGTGAAAACTGTCAAACATAATTTATTGTAGATAGCATACATAATTACTCTCTCGTTCTCATTCTTTAACCGCTTGCATGCGTTGAATTTTCTCTAATCAAATGAAAAGAATAAGCGCAAAGTCAGCTATCGATCAACTGCTAAACTCCACACAAGCCATAAGTGCATTCTTAATTTTCACTATTTTACTAAAAACCGCTGGGCACGACTACCCACGAAAAGTGGCAATAACCTAGAGTTAGCCCTACGAGTTTGGGTCTGCATTAATTCCAAAAAGTGACTATGACATACACTGTCAAAAGTTTTGCTAAAATATGTATAAATAACATCGGTCTGGCGGTCAGACCAAAACCTTTATTTAAGTTAGAGGTGAACTCTAAAAGATTGGTACAAATGGATCTGCCTTTAACAAATCCATGTTGCATGTGGACTAACCAATGACAAAATCGATCGTTGCAATTGATCAGTAATAACTTGTTCAAATAATTCGACTTCTCAGATTTACTGCCCTTCTAGTTTGAAGGGATAATAAAAAATTCTTTCCAAGCAGATGGGAATTTGCTTTTTTTTATACAAAGTTTAAAAAGAAAAGACAATGGAGCACAAGTAGAGATGGCACATTATTTTAGTATACAACTACAAATATTATTTGGACCAGGAAGACATGAAAATTTAATAGATGTAAGAAAAATTTGCGCATTCGATATTGTAATTACAGGAGATGATATAAAGACGTAGGATGGGATAACAATCAGATTAGGTGTTGTACGGCCAGGAATTTTTTAGGCAACCCACTCGAGATGTATTTTCTAATATATTAATTTTGATATAAAATACTTTTCATCCATTAAACCGATGGGTGAAGGTCGTTCTTCTGTGTTTCTTAGACTATTAGGAGAATCTGAGAATCATAGGACGCTTCATTACTATCAAGACGAAAGTTAGCGGGATAAGCTGTACTTTTACGCTTAATATTGACAAAGTTAAAAAAGCTTTTAGGATTGCTGCGCACATTGTTTTTAACTCTTAATAAATAAGCAGCGTAACACTGTTTATTTAATAAGGTAAAGTTAGAGCGAGCAATACAAAATTTACTGTAATCGACAGTGGAAACGGACTGTTTTAGTTTCTGAAAAGGCGAAATTTATTATTTTTTAAACGACTGAGGCTACAAGAGAACCAGGGTATCCTATTAGCTGAATTTGACACAATTATCAAAGTAATTGAAAACGGTAGAATAGAAAATGTTCAATGTCCCAAAAAACTTCAGCCGTCAGAGATGATTTAACAGATATCATTAAATCTACCCGAAATGAAATAAAGTTGTCAATGAATATTTCAGAATTTAATATATGCGGTTGAAATCATGTTTCAGTAACAACAATGACGTAAGCACTCTCAGATAAACTTTAAAGGTACAGATCTCTAAGTTTAGGTCTTAGCCCTCTCATATTTTGATAGTGGATAAGGAAAGAAAGTGAACTTAGTTTTTTGATATTTTAGAAGTACTGGCGTTTTTTTGTTTTTATATAAATATTCATGTACTACATGCCAATTGGCCAAAAACTAGGAGCGAGGATAGTATCAAAAAGCGACACGGGAATAATCACCTTAAAAGAAGAAATAGTACTTGAATAATCGAAATTAAAGTTCGAAACTGAAACATTTGGGGTAAAATCAAGCTGCGAATTAATGTAATTCTTGATATCAGCATCAGTGATGGTGGCTGTAAGACGAGAAATAAGTATCGACTTACGCGGAGCAACCACAATTAGACCAATGGGCTGCGATGCAATTTGATTAGGTGGAACAATAGAAGGGTCTGCACGTACTGCAGTCACATCAAAATCCATGGAAAGAACAAGTTGCTCCACAATTGGCGAAGGAATTGAGGTAGTCCTTGGATTGACTACAATACTTGCTATGTCTCCGGATACAATTTGACGTTCCTTAGAGAATTTTACGACTGTCATCAGTTCAGCTGTAGGCACCTCAGAGTTTTGCTCGAAATTAGCTATTGGAGTAGCAAAAATCGGTGTAACTATCGGAACAGTCAGAATTACCGGCTTAATAGGTAGTTTATGCCGGCATTGTTTTAACTAAATTCCTCTTCTACTAAAACACTTGTGTGCAGATTAGACTCTTAATCACAGGCTAATTTGCGGGCTCTCTCCTCACACACTTTACACTCTTTTTCTGAGGAGAAAGCATGTCTGTAGGTATATATATTTCATAACTACTGACACTGTTAGGCAAGCTTCGACCAGGGTTGCGTTCGACATTTTCAACATTTGTTTTTGAGGTCTAAGATACATAATTCGCTCTTGACGGCATAATTATTCTGTATAAGTTTTTATATTCGTCGCCTATGTGCGACATCTTAAATACAACTTATATGTTTTGAGGTATAACTTGTTGTCTAATCCTTACCATAATATTTAATTAGAAATGTCCTAAGTTTAATAAATACATAACACGCATTCCTCACCGCAAAATATGTTGTTTATTTAAAGCTTAGAGTGACAGCGCAGCTGCACAAAGCACAGAGTCCAAATGAAAAAGTTAACAGTTAAAGATGATTTGCAACAATAGTGCTAAGAGTTTACAGTATTTATATTCATCTACTAGTGATAATAAAAGAGGGTGTTTTAATATTATGAAGCTTCTGATGATTACTTCTACAAACAAACGCCTCTTGTTAAATGAAGAGAAGCCTTCACCGATTCAGTATCTACCGAAGGCTAAAGCCCTTTTCACAGACCCGCTTGCGTTTCGAATAATCGCCTCTCTGACGACTCCATCATTGACACTTATTACACGTTCAACTCAGCCCAAGCACCATTTTAAGCGCGGCTGGTTGTCTTCTTTAAAAAGCACCATTCTTGTAGTTGCCACTCTTGGATTATGAAAACAAAACCAATTCAGCTTAAGTATCGGCCCCGTAAAGATTGTTACGGACGTAAGTAGTTTTTTAAAAATAACGCCCAACGATTACAAGCGACCAACTACCGATATTTCAATAGCGTCGAAATCGAAGTCGATAACTAGCTAGGTATTTTTGAAGAAAGAAGAAGACTAGTGGTCATTTGGAAACCAGCGTGAGCTACACATTAAATTAAAAAATCTCTCGCTCTTTGTTAATATAAAGTTTAACACGGACGGACAAGGTGATGCCCACGCGTTAGATTATTGTGAAATTCGGTTTCTCATGTATTGGTGGCTTGCTTCGTTTATAAACACATACAGAGACGTATAAATGAGATAGGCGTCCCGCAAGCACAGAACGGCCTCACTAATACATATGAGCATCATATTCGTGGAACCACAATAAATTAACGTGAACGAAAAAATCAAGGAGAAAAAGAAAAACGAGAGAATTGGACTCCGAGATCAACACCACAAGGGGACGCAGCCAACATGGACACGAAGGACAACGTCGATAATGATGACACAGTGGTTGAAGCAAAAGGAGATTCAACACAGACAGAACTGCAAAATTTTATGCAGCAATTGTTGGCAATGCAACGATCTCAAATGGATCAAACGATGCGGCACATATATTCCATATAGAAGTCGCAAGATGAGCAGATAGCTTCTATACAGAGAGCAATAACAGAAGAATAACCGCATGCAAAGAAAAGGTGAAGGCAATAGTGGATGTGAAAGTGAGCAATCAACGTGTTATAGGCGGTATCATCGGTGGTATCGCAAATGGTATTGGCGCTACTCAAGGGAGTGACGCAGTAATCATTGGCTCCAGTGCCTTACAAGAAGGCACCACATCAGCAGTTATAAACCTCAACGCAGCAACCGACAGCCAATTAGCTTCTAGCACGCATTGTGCTTCTGACGGCACATATGGCTCCGGCGCTACAATGGGTAGTGCAACTGGTTCCGGCGTTGCATCGGCTTACGACGCACAGGTCTTCAATGTCGCACGGGGCGAGACTTACGGCTCCAGCGCTATAATGGGTAGCGCAACTTATCTAGACCATGCATCGATTGGAGATGAACATGGTAAAACGTCGCACGTGGGGACAAACATGGCTACGGCGCAACAATGGGTAGTGCAACTGGTTCCGGCGTTGCATCGGCTGACGACGCACAGGTCTTCAATGTCGCACAGGGCGGCACTTACGGCTCCAGCGCTACACATAGTGGCGCAACTGCAACTAGATCTACATTGGTATATGGTAACACATTTGTAAATGGCGCAGTGGGTTTACAGGGCTATAATACATTCGGTACAGGTAATATGCAAATAAATGACTTAGGTTTAAATTCAACAGGTATGAGACAAGACGGCAATGGTGTCATGACACGACATTTAGGTGGGCATAGAGTTATTGACTTACCAGAATTTAATGGACAAGCAGAAGAATGGCCTGTCTTTAACTGTATGTATAGAAAAACTACAACGGCATTCGGCTACACTAATTTGGAAAACTTATTGCGGTTGTAAATGTAGAGCATATCATGAGGCGACTTCAAATTAAATACGGACAACCGGAACTGCTTATTAAAAGTCAGTTGGAAAAGGTGGCAGAAATAAGACAAATTTCTGAATATAATATAGAGAAAATTATACCATTTGCTTTGAAGGTTGCTAATTTGGTTATATTTTTACAGTCAGCAAACGCGACACAACATTTACAAAACCTGGTACTATTAAACGAATTGGTAAATAAGCTTCCCATGAGGACACGTATCGAATGGTCAATGTATGCGTCTACTATTCGTCCATATGCAGATCTAAGACATTTTGGTGATTGGATTGATAACATAGCAATGAGTATTTCACGGGCCGCAATAACAATTACACAAAATAAACAACAATATTCCAAAGGTGATCAACATCCAAACAAAAGATCATTGATGCAAATTACACCGGAGACAAAAAGCTCTAAGCAGTTTCAGTTGTATGTCATCATTGTAAAGGTGAACATACGCTAAGCAAATGTGACGTATTTATAAAAGCAGATGTCGACGAAAGGTGGAGATTGATAAAGAAATTCAATTTATGTTTTGGCTGCTTACAAACAGGACATAGTCTGGCTTCTTGTAGGAAGAAGCGCAACTGCAACATTGATGTTTGCAAGCGAGAGCATCATCGGATACTTTATAAGGACAAAAGAGTAATAATATTAATGCAACAATAATAGAGGAAGATGGAGAGCAAGCGTCTACAAGCTTGGCATCAATAAATACAGTAAATGCTGTTACATCAAAATTGTTGTTTAAAGTCCTGCCAGTAGAGGTTATTGGTCCAAATGAGCAAGCCATTCAAACATTTGCGTTTTTGTACGACGGCTCGTCAGCAACATTGGTAAACGAAGACCTAGCAAAACGATTGGTTGTAGGACAAGTCAAAGAAAGGTTAACGTTGAACTGGATTGGCAGTCACGTCAAGGACGTAGTGACAAACAAGTGCCACCTAAAAATTCGAGCAGCAGATGGTGATAAAAATTGGTTGACATTAAACGGTAATACAATTCCTAACATAGACTTACCTCTTCAGTCACTGAACATGAGTTCTATATGCTCTAAATTTCCATGTTTGAACAATTTACCAATTAAATGATACGTCAATGCGAATCCAATGGTTTTAATTGGTATTGACAACTGCCACTTGCTGAAAACGACAAAGTGCATTGAATTGGGCAGTGATTTAGTAGCTGCAAAGACACCATTGGGTTGGCTAGTATATGGTTCAACAGAATCAAGCAGATTGACAAGACCAGCGCAGCTATCTGCAGTATTACATGTACGAACAAATGAGGACAACGATATGCAAAACGAAATGAACAAAATAATAGCAGATTATTTTACAACAGAACACTTTGGCGTGAAGGTCCCAACTAAAGCATTAGAATCAATTAACACTACAAGAGGTCGAAAGATATTAATAGATACCACAAAGCGGATTGGCGGCGCTTATGAAACTGGACTATTATGGGCAGAAGATACATTTGTATTTCCAGACAGTTATGGAATGGCCTTAAAAAGATTGACTAGATTGAAAGAGTACACGAAATGGCGAACTTTGAATTAAGAGGTTTTGTATCAAACGTAGCGGATGTGCAACAAAAGTTAAATGGAAATGATCAAAAGGATGATACAAAGATAACGATTAAGATGGATGGCGGAGGTATTGACAAAATTTTGGGAATGTACTGGGACAGTCAAAGGGATACATTTATGTTTGACTTAAAAATTAATCGTGTTATGTCCGTATACGATTCATTTGGAATGCTTGCAGATCTTATGATATATGGAAAAATTTAAATACAAGAAGTATGGCGTACAGGCATTCATTAGAACGATTTGTTACCGGATCTACTATTCAAGTCATTTAAGCATTGGAAAGAACAACAACAAAGTTAAACAATTTAAACTTGATCGATGCTACTCGTCGAAGTTCCTGACACGAGTTGCCAAAATAGAACTTCATGTTTTCGTAGACGCTAGAGAACAAGCATTTGCAGCAGTAGCTTATTGACGTATTTGTTTTGAACAAAATATTGAATTAGTTTTTGTCGCTGGTAAAACTAAGTGTGCTCCTCTGAAGCTGTTATCAGTGCCAAGGCTGGAACTACAAGCGGCCGTTTTAGGCACTAGGCTGAAGAATTCAATATTGAAAGGTCATGAAATATATGTACAGCGTTCAGTGTTATGGTCAGATTCCCGAACAGTAATATCGTGGATAAAATCTGACCATCGTCAATATAAGCAGTTCGTAGCGCGTCGCATCAGTGAAATTTTAGAAACAACCAATGAAAATGATTGGCGCTGGATACCAGCACACCTAAATGTAGCAGATAAGGCTACTAAAACTCGAAAAGCCTTTAAATATGAACCAGAAAATATTTGGACGAAAGGACCAGAATTTTTAATTGAGAATGAACAATGTTGGCCAACACATGAAATGGGTGTTCCTATCGACGATGATATTGAACGACGTAAAATTGTATTAGCTGTTGCTAAAGATCCTATAATCGGTATTAATCGGTTTTCCAACTACCTTCGCCTGAAGCGAACTTTTGGGCTGGATATTAAGGTTCATGGAAATTTCGTGGGAAATTTTGGGTGATTAACTTGCGCAGCATTGTAAAACGGTCAAAAACGATGTCAGTTTTGCAAGAATCAAAAGACAAAGCCTATACCAACACTTATGGGTCAATTGCCAATTGAGAGAGTTACACCGTATAAGCGAGCATTCACATATACTGGACTGACTATTTTGGACCAGTTATGGTAACCATCGGACGACGACGTGAAAAAAGATGGGTAGCACTATTCACTTGTCTCACTATTAGAGCTATACATTTGGAACTCGCAGAAGACTTGTCGTCGGATGCTTGTATTATAGTGATCAGAAACTTCGTCAACAGAAGAGGAATTCCAAATACCATACGGTGTGACATGGGAACAAATTTTGTTGGTGCGAATGAAAAAGGCAAATGATTTGTTCGACTAGGATTATAATAAGGCAAAATTGGCAGTAAAAGAAATAAAATGGGAGTTTAACTGTCCAGCTCATCCTAGTTCAGGCGGATGCTGGGAGCGGTTAGTACAATCTACAAAGCGTGTGCTAGCAATAACTCTGAAAGAACAGGCCCCAAAGGTAGAAACATTGAGAAATTTGTTAATAGAGGCCTCTCGACGCGACCGGTTGTGCATTCACTGAGCTCTGCTCAGATATTATTTTCTTTGTTTTTTTTATCAACAAAAAAGTATATGAAAATAGTTCTAAAAAGTGTCTAAGTGTCAGTGAAAAACACGAAAATTAACTAAACGCTTAATACTTCTTTTCGCGTTTTAATTTTTCTCTTTTGAATGTATTTAAATTACATTCTTTTGTTTATTAAAATAACAAAAAAAAAAAAAAAAACAAACAAACAAGTAATGCGCGAAAAAGACGCACAGTCTAAACAAACTGTAAAAGATTTGTCGACACCGCTCCCCCACTCAACAAATCCAATAGACTCTCTGCTGATCAAAAGGTAAGAGCAAGGTCTTGTTCCCCGGCGATCAACTGCCCACCCAAAACGCAAGGTACTTAAGATATGCTAGGTAAAAGCGCAGTAAGTACAAACATAACGTTTAATTTACCTCAGCCGCGACCACTCTCGCTAACAATGCCAATGCAATAGCAAACACTACCACTCTCTTGGTCCGAACAATGCCCAACACCTACTCTTAAAATTAATAACTTTTCCCCAACCACTTTCCCACCCGCAACCAGTACACAAACTGTTACGTACGTGTGCTCTTCTAGTGCAACAACAACCACAATAACGCATTCAAACAATGCTACGACAACAACAGCATGTCTCTTGCAAGCGCCTGCTGTCTCTGCTGCTGTGGTTTCATACCACAACAACAACATAAACGTTCCGTTGGAGCAAAGAATAATGCAAATGAATAAACAAGCCATCTCAAATCGTTCGGCAGTGCAGACAGGCTTAGATCGCTATATACAAATTAAGCGTAAACTAAGCCCTAACTCTAAAAGTGGTAATAAGCCCAAGATCAATCGTAACGGAAAAGCCCATGGAGGAACTGGCATACTTATTAGAAGTAGAATAAAACACTATTCTCTACAGGGATTCTCAACCAATTACCTCCAAGCCACTTCGATAAATGTGCAATCAAAATTTGGCAATCTCACATTATCGGCAATTTATTGCCCCCCTCGTTTTACGGTAACCGAAAAACAGTTCATAGACTTTTTTAACACATTGGGTGATCGCTTCTTAGCTGCAGGAGAATATAAGAATATGAAGTCCGAACAGAAAACTTCAAGCGAAAACTCGCAAGCTCGATTTTCACCGTAGACATATGGTCCAGCGGACTTTTTTGCTCAGAATATTCCTCGGAATCGGAATCTGGACGCGCCCGAGATGATTTTTTTCCTTCCATACAAATCGCCCCACCCTAATATATATATATATATATATATATATATATTATATAAAGAGGAAATGTTTGTATGTTTGTAAGGAGTAAACTCAAAAACTACTGTGTCGATTTCAAAAATTCGTTCACCATTGGAAAGCTAAATTCAACCTGAGTAACATAGGCTAGGTTTAGTGGAGGGGGAAGGGGGCTATGCCCCACCCACCATACAAGCGATAAACAAAATTCAACACATCTTTGCATCCATTTGAGGTACGGGGACGAAATTTGGTATAGATGTTAATAGGATCGGGAGAAGTAATCGTGTTAAGTTTGGTAGAAATCGGAGGGGGCTGTGCCCCACGCCCCCTAAAAGCGATAAACAAAATTCAACATAGCTTTGCATCCATTAGAGGTATGGGGACGAAGTTTATTACACATGTTAATGGGATCGTGAAAAGTAATCGTGTTAAGTTTGGTAAACATCGGAGGGGGCTATGCCCCACCACCCATACAAGCGATAAACAAAATCCAACATATCTTTGCATCAATGTGAGGTACGGGGACGAAATTTATTACACATGTTATTGGGATCGGGAAAAGTAATCGTGTTGTGTTTGGTCAAAATCGGAGAGGGTCTATGCCCCACCACCCATACAAGCAAGTAACAAAATTCAACATATCTTTGCATCCATTTGAAGTACATGGATGAAATTTGGTGTACATGTTAATGGGAACGGATGAAGTAATCAAGTTAAGACAAGAGAATATATTTCATAGTTTAAAAGATAAAAAAAGTTATTTGATTTATCGGTTTTAAATATTGCTGAAAGAGAAGTAGAGAAGTGCTTGGAGTCGAGTAGGAGGAGAATATATTGTGTGATGAAAATAATTTTTACTGGGCACAGCAAAGCATGCCGGGTACAGCTAGTATATATATATATATATATATACATATATAGGTGTGTATAGGTGGACGGCGGCGCGGACATGCAGTGTGGTGATAAGGTTAGGATTCGTGGAAAAGCAGCAAATGTTGGTGAGAGTATACGGCATAGTGAAGGTGAGGACATTAAAGAGATGAACGCTGCGATTGTTAACATAGGAAAATATAACCTATTTGCAAACGTTGGCGGCTATGTGCAACAGTCTACGTTAGCGCCATCTAGTGAGAGAATTTCTGAGAAGACTGTGCCAGCAAACGACTTGAATGCAATTGCGCCATCTACTTTTCCTACTGATGCGCCATCTAGGATGTTAAGTTCGATAACGCCACAGATGGATGACCGACTTTGAGTACATAATGGCTACTTATAATTGCAATGAAACTATAAAATTTTTGTGAGCGGGCGCTTAATGGATGGTAGTGCAAAAGTGGTAGTGGCACTGCTCAAATTACTAATTGGAAAAAACTGAAACCATCGAATTTGGTAAAACAAACCAAATAAAGGATGTTCTGAAACAACTAGAAATGCGCAAATGAAATATAGGGTGCGAAACAGCGTTGCATTATGTGTTGGCAATGCAGGAAATTGCATTACAATTATGTATTTTAAAAGTGTATCTTCAATAAAAGAACTTAAAAAAAACTCTGCCTACCTATTAAAAATGCATGCATAAAATGTTGAATCAACCTCAACCAACTTCAATCAACTACAACCGATTCAACTTCAGCCAACTTCGGTAAACTTCAGTCAACTTCAGCCAACCTCAGTCAACTTTAGTCAACTTCATCCGAGTCAGCTTCAGCCGAATCAACTTCAGCCAACTGCAGTCAACTTCAGCCAACTTCAGCGAAATCAACATCAGCTAACTTCAGTCAACTTCAGCCAACTTCAGCGAAATCAACCTCAGCCAACCTCCTTGAACTTCAGCTAGCTTCAGCCAGCATATGCTCCAAATGGTAATCCACGATTAATGGCACCTATGGTACGGTGTTTCAACTTCTCAATGTATGGACATATGGACAGGCCACCACGCGCTCGCGGTGCGAGCTTCAGATACGGCCAATCGAATCACGGGTACAGGGATTGTCTTGAAAGGGCAATTACGACAGTGACAAATGAAATGGGTGGTACCGAGATTAATTATAATAATATGATAAGTTTTGCTTTTAAACCCACATAAAAAATTTTGAAACATGAAAATATGCACGCACTTTTCGATACAGGGAGCCCAAGCAGTTTCATCAGAGAAGTATTAGTTCCGAAGAATGTCACATTGCGCAGAGCGTATCCTCAAAGGTCATTTAAAGCAGTGGGTCGTATGTCCGTAAAACCAATAGGAACGGTAAACGATTTAATTAAATTTAACAAAATAGAGAGCGAAATCGTTTTGTATATGTTGCCAAAAAATGAACTTCCTTTTGTTAGGAAAGATTTTCTAAGAGAATTTAATATTAAATTGTATGCAAGAAATCCTTTTGTAAAAAATAAAAATAGTATGAACATTGAAAATTAGATCGAGAGTCAAGAATTAATTTCAGAAAACGAATTTATAGGAATTTTTAAACATCGCGAGGATAGTGATGAGATAATTGAGATAAACCTTAAGCTTCCGTCAAGATTGCAACAAATTTTATGTTAATAATACGATTAGGAACGGTGAGAATATTGAGTACGAAGCAAAAATTCTGATTCTCCTACATATTGTTCACCGGGACGACTTTCGTTTGCAGAGAAAAATGAGGTTATAAAAATCATAGACGATCTAATGAGTAAAAACATTATGAGGCATAGCGACTCCTCTTATGCTTCACCAATTGTTCCATTGACTATAGAAATTTGAATAAAATGATTGTGAGAGATAATTATCCACTTCCGTTAGTTGAGGATTTTATGGAATTTTTAGAAGGTAATAAGGTGCTGACAGTATTAGACTTAAAATCCGGATTTCACCAGATAAAGATGGAAGAAACTTCCGTAAAATATACTGCATTTGTTATGCCAAATAGACAATATGAATTTTTTAAAATGCCGTTTGGATTGAAAAATGGCGCAGCAATTTTTCAGCGTTTTATAACAAAAGTATTAAGAAATTTAAAAAAAAAAAAAACTCTACCTACCTATGAAAAATGCGTGCATAAAATGTTGAATCAACCTCAACCAACTTTTAGGATCCATAACGACACCTAACTCATTAATAAAAATTTCTCGACTAAGGTTATGAACACCCAGAAAGTAGGTCATAATAAATGGTTTTCTGCGATGGAATGTTAAGCATTTACATTTAGAGATATTTAAATTAAGATAGTTTGTTAAGCACCAAGTATGTAACGAGTTCAAATCAGATTGTAATATACTATGTTGGGAAACATCAGAATATGACAAACATAGTTTGACATCATCCGCATACATCAATACGTGAGCATGATGTACTGCCAAAGGGAGATAATTTATAACTAAAACAAAGAGCAATGGCCCAAGATGACTACATTGTGGATCACCAGAAGACACATCTATAGATTTCGACAAGCAATTGTTAAATAAGACTTTTTGAGACCTTCCTACAAGGTAGGACTGTGTCCAATTTACAAAAGAGTGAGGAAATCCAAAGGTTTCAGTTTTTGTATAAGGTGACTATGACATACACTGTCAAAAGCTTTGCTAAAATCTGTATAAATAACATCAGTCTGGCGGCCAGACACAAAACCTTTATTTACAATAGAAGTGAATTCTAAAAGATTGGTACAAATGGATCTGCATTTAACAAATCCATGTTGCAAAGGACTAACTAATGACGTAACCGAACGTTGCAATTGATCAGTAATAATTTGTTCAAATAATTTAGGACCAGGCAGGAACGAAAATTTTATAGATTTAAGAGAAATTAAGAGATTTTAAGCACATTAGATACGGTATTTACCGGAGATGATATAAAGTCGAAGGATAGGATAATATATGAATACGATGTTGTACAGTTAGGAGAAGAATTAGTATAAGTGGATTGAAAGAAAGAAGCAAATAAATCCGATATCTGAGAATCAGAGGATGCTTCATTACTATCAAGACGAAAGTTAGCGGGATAAGCTGTATTTTTACGCTTAATGTTGACAAAGATAAAAAACTTTTAGGATTATTGCGCACATTATTTTTGACTCTTAATAAATAAGCTGTGTAACACTGTTAATTTAATGAGTTAAAGTTAAAGCGAGCAATAGAAAATTTACTGTAATTGACAGTGGAACCGGTTACTTTGTATTTTTTAAAAAGGCGAGATTTAATATTTTTTAAACGACTGAGGCTACGAGACACAGTTGTGTAAGGAATACATCTGTCAAAGTGATTGAAAACGGATGAATAGAAATATTCAATGCCGCCTTAACGTCAGTGCATGCCTCGAGAACTGTCCAATTAGTACTGAATAAAAGTTGATTTAACTTGGCGTAGTCGGTTTTCTTAAAACATCTGACACGCTGAGGAGATTTACCATTTCCCACACGAGGAACTTTATCGAGCTGAAAAGAAAGCTACAAAGTGGGGTGAAAATTATCTTCTAGTGATATTACCGGAGGTATTCTATTAACGGATATATTGAAACCAATGTCAACAAATATCAGATCCAGAAACCTACCTGAAATATTGCAAATGTTGTTACACTGTTGCAAAGACAAATCAAGAAGGCTATCTAGAAAATCATTGTTGGCAGTTGGTATTAAATTAGAAGAATCATCAGTCATAAACCATTTTATATTGGGTAAATTAAAATCTCCCATTACTATAATATGATCTCTATCCCGTAACCCTGTAGCTTAACGCGAAAACGCTGTAGCATGAAGCAAGTAAATGCTCATTTCCGAAGACGAAGGGATGTATGATCAAATAACGTATATGTTAAAATCACAAAATGAAATTTTAACATATCTTTCCGAAATGAATCAAAGTTGTCACAGAATATTTCAGAATTTAATATATGCGGTTGAAGCCATGTTTCAGTAAAAACAATGACGTCAGCACTCTCAGATAAACTTTTGAGGTACAGATCTCTAAGTTTAGGTCATAGCCCTCGCACATTTTGATAGTGAATATGGAAAGAAAGTAAACTTAGTTTTTTGGTATGTTGGAAGAAGAACCAGGTAATTCAACTGCATTTCGCTCTAAAGCACGTTCATTTTTATAAACGTATTCATGCACAACAATGCCTTTACCTTTAGGCCAAAAAGTAGCAGACAGAAGGGTAACGTACAGCGATACCGGAGCAATCACCTTAAAGGATGAAATTAAGCGATTGTAATTGAAATTAAATTTCGAAACCGAAACATTAGGGGTAAAATCTATATTTATTATTATTATTATTATATTATCAACGAAAATTTGGAAGATCTTTCAAGAGTAAAATGTTTTGAAAAGACCTTTACAATATAAGAAATAATTCAATACTAAAACCAATTCAATTAAATTTTCATTAAAAAATGCAATGTAGCAAATTACTTCTTGCTTCTTACTACTTGTACCTTCAGTTGTTTGAAATTTACCTGTATACATGCCATTTTTATAGTACGCAGGAAGTATTTTAAAAAAAAATGGGTAAGGTAAATATATATGGTTTAGTAATAAATGTTTAATCGACACAAAGTCCTTGCCTACCTCATAAAAATGAATTTTCGTTGATAATATATAATTGTCATTTACAACGTTGTAATCGTGGGCATTTTCGAACTGTAATTTCTGAAAACAATGCAATAAAATTTACATTACAAAAAAATGCAAAACACACGCATACATTCACGCATTGGCTGCCTCTCCATTTGGGCAGCACTGGAATAGTGTAATACTACATATGCATTCCGGCACGTACCCAATTCGCTGGGGGGACCGAAATGCAATCGAAAGAAAGGCACTGAAACTGAATTGTTCACTATACATCTTTCTCTCTCATGTTCTAAGGGTTTTTTTTTTTAATTTTTACATGTTTTCAGAGCAAGTGGCTTGCCATTTAGCAAGCCTATTCGATGATTCATGAAATATTAAGAATTTTTTTTCGAATAGAGCGAAGCGAATGCTGCAAAGATTAACTATTCCCATACTTGACACTCGCGAATTTATGCTACTCTTAATCGAGAGTATATACAAGCAGACACTCTCTTGCTTTAAGTGAATGTTCACAAGCGCGTTTTGTTCATTCATTGCAGATCTCTAAACCATATCAACAAGCAACTTTTAAACAAGACTTTTTGAGATCTACCTTTAAGGTTGGACTGTATCCAATTTATAAAAGAAGGTGGAAATCCTAAGGCTTCCAATTTATATATAAGGTTACTATGACATACACTGACAAAAGCTTTGCTTAAATCTTATTTACGATAGAAGTAATAAGATTATTAAAAATGGATCTGCCAATGACATTAACGATCGTAGCAATTGATCAGTAACCATTTTTAGGCCCTGTACCGAAGGTACAAGAGCCTATTGGGTTTGTGCAAATGTATGTAACAGGTAGAAATAATGGTCGGAGACCCCCCAAAGTTACCACCATTATGGCCAGGAATGAAAGAGGAGTCGATATAGCCATGTCCGTCTGTCCGTCTGTACGTCTGTCCGTCCGTCCGTCTGTCCGTCTGTATGAACGAAAGGATCTCGGAAACGGTAATAGATAGAGACTTCGTGTTTTTTGCATTCGACTAGGATTGCTCCGGAATTTCACAAGTTTATTTTGAAATTTTGCCCCTCCCCCCCTTCCCCATAAAATCACCCCTTAGGGTGAAAATTTCTTCGGCACAAAAAAAATTGAGTGTACCAATATAGAGATAACGTCTCTCTAAGCAAAAATCCAAAAAGTTCATCAAAATCGGATAATAAATGGCGATTTTATAAGCAATTGAATTTGAACAACCCCCCTTTTCTTTTCATTCATATTCGCGCAGTGAGAAGTGGTCATGTGTTTGGTCATAAGCTCGGGAAACATTTAATATGTTTGTTAGGCGACCTGAACTGGTACAGGGCCTCTTACAGTTGGTTACGCCCGACTGTATTTCCTTACTTGTTTTGAAATAGTTTAGTTATAGTTTTCAATTTAAAACAAGTAAGAAAATCACAGTCGGGCGTAACCGACTGTAAGAGGCCCTGTACCAGTGCAGGTCGCCTAACAAACACATTAAATGTTCCCCTAGCTTATGACCAAACACATGACCACTTCTCACTGCACGACTAAGTGCCTTTTAAACCATTTTTTTTATGTATGAAACGAAAAGGGGGGTCGCTCAAATTCAATTGCTTATAAAATCGTCATTTATTATCCGATTTTGATGAACTTTTCGGATTTTTGCTAAGAAGGACGATATCTCTATACTGGCATACTTACTTTTTTTTGCGCCGAAGAAATTTTTACCCTTGGGGGTGATTTTATGGGGAAGGGGGGAGGGGCAAGTTTTTAAAATAAACTTGTAAAATTCCGGAGCAGTCCTAGTCGAATGCAAAAAACACGAAGTCTCTATCTATTACCGTTTCCGAGATCCTTTCGTTCATACGGACGGCCAGACGGACAGACGGACAGACGGACATGTCTATATCGACTCCTCTATCGCTCCTGACCATAATGGGGGTAACTTTGGGGGGTCTCCGATTATTATTTCTACCTGTTACATACATTTGCACAAAACCAATAGGCTCTTGTACCTTCGGTACAGGGCCTAAAAAAAGAAAAGAAACAGGGACATAATTGGAAATGGCACAATAGTTTAGTATACAACTAGGAATATTATCGGGGCAGGCAGACATGAAAATTAAATAGATTTTAAACATGTTAACACGTTAGACAACTAAATTACAGGATATAATAAAGTCATAAATACAAAAGGATAATGAATTGATATATACATTCAGATTGTCTGAGAATCAGGAGGTGCTTCACTACTATGAGTATCCAGACGCTTACGTCTTAATCAGAGGGTAAGCCATATTTTTATGCTTAATATTAACATAGCTAAAAAAGTTTTTTTGAATATTATATATATATTAGGGCGGGTAAATTTTTTTCGTCCACTAGAATCGGAATCTACGACGAATTCTAAGAAAATTTCACCTTAAAATTATGTGTCTAAAGTCAATTCCTAGCCCCCGCTGAGAAGGATAAAGATTACAGGTTGATTTATTTTAAGTTATTTTTTATATATATATATATAAATGTTGGGTCAATAAAAAATTGTTTTTAGCTCCACTTCTATATTTTAAACATTTATTTAAAAAAAAAAATTTTATCATTAAGTTTTAAGGACAATTGGCCCTTTGTTGATACCAATTTTGTCAGGATTGGGTTAAAAACACGAAAGATATTGTAATAAAATTAAATTTCAAATTAATAAATTTTTAAACTGAAAAAGCGTGGACCAGCAATTGATTTTAGAACTATGGTTTCTTGGTGAAAACATTTTAGAATTGAACCTAGATTTTAAAAATTGGGTACCATTTTTGTGAACAAAATCGATGCTCGCTAATATATGTATATACATATATATATATATATATATACAAGGGCGTATCCAGCTTTTGTCGAAGGGGGGCCCGGTGTCTGACTTTATTTTTTTTTAGAAGCGATGATATTTGGTTTGGTACACGTGTTACTGAGATCGGGGGAAGTAAGATCACATCTTAAGACAGGAATGAACCACGACCGGTATGAGCTTTTTGAAGCCGTTCAGATAGTCCAGCGCATAAATGTCAGATGGCCAAGAGAACTCATATAGTCTCATATAAGATATAGTCCTATTTGAATAAGTATGTATGGAATATATAAGTGGAATAATCAAAAAGCTTACCTGGGAAGGTCCAATGGTTAGGTTTTCGAAATAATATCTTCTGGAGCTTTTTAAGAGTGAGCTTTCATCAATTTTATCCAAATCATTTGCAGTATTCGATGGTTTATTCTGTCTATCAGTACGCCCGTACCGAAGCAAATAAGCGGCTTTTAAAATAAGTTTCTCTTCAATGTATATTGTGCACGGTTTCAAATCGAATGTCAGATATTTGAAAATAATAGCATTTTTATTTGGACTTGGCAAGAGCATAACATTAAAGTTTAGAGCATACTTCAAAGATTCAGGTTCCGTAGATTTTGATGTGAAAAATGCGACTGGACAAGTTGTGTCTAAGAGTTGATTATCAATTTGAATATATAATATATTTAAGTCAATAGATTGCTGATATTGTGTGCAAATAATGTCGGCCGAAAGGTCTTCCAAGCTGATGTACACCAATTCCTCGCAAGGTTTTCTAGTGATAATAGATAGTCCAATTCCTTTTGGAAGTTCTATGTGAATCTGAAAATATAATGTTAAACGCAGTTTAATCAAGGAACTCCTAACTTGATTGACTGAAATAGAGCTTAAGCTTAAAGATCCTAAAAATAATTTATTGTGAAAATAGGTGTTTGGTTAAGATAAATCTATTAAGTAGTTAAAGAGTAGTTAGAGAAGTAGTATTAATTATTTATCATTTAGATATTTCTAGCAGAGTATATTGTTGAAATGTAAAACTGTATGTAGAAAGAAAACTGAGGAGATCCCATAGATCACATAAACATAAATTGGACATCAGGTCGACGAGTCGATCTAGATATATCCATCCTTCCGTTAGTCAGTGGATTCGATTGTCTTTATGTCTGAAATATTATATAATCTTTTTGATAAATATGATTTCCAACAATCGCCAAAGCGGAAGAAGACCACGGTTAACCGCCAGCTGGAACTTCTGAAACCCATTCAAGTAACTGAGCCTTCACTGACCTCCCCATTAATATTGTTGGGAAACTCACCAATGTTGCATGAGCCATCGACGGGTGAGTCAAATGTTGTACTACTCGACAGTGCCACTGAATGGACTGAACCGCCTGAAATGGATTATTCTCCGGCACCTTTAAGCACGCAACAACCTAGCCTTACACTGAATGTAAGTAGCGTCGAACCTACAACATCTATATCGCCACCAAATAGTTCAGTAACCTCAAACATAAATGTTCTGCCGACAACATCTGCTGCCGTAACAAAAAAAAACATTGTCAATTGTGGCACCCCGTAAACATGTGTTTGTATCCAGGTTTACTGAAGCGACCACTACTGACGACATTATTGAGTTTATCTCTTCAAACTCCGAGCTGACATCAAAGAACATCGCAGTGCAAAAATTTAATTTTAATTATTCCAGAGATATTGCTTCATTCAAACTGAGTGTACCTTTGGAATATTTCGAATTAATGCAATGCTAAGTTCTGGCCTGACTTAACTTTGGTAAAGGAATACTTACCGAAAAGTAGAGGGACATCTTCACGTCGTGTTGTCGATTTGTCACGTCCACCTGCACAAACTTTAGATTCTAAGAATTTAAACTAAATTGTCCTCTTATTGTAAATTATCAAAATCCTGAAGAGCAAATTAGTTGATTTACTTCTTAAAAGCACTTATTTGGATGCTGATTTTTACTGAGACTTGGTTAGAACCCAACATTTTAAACGCTGAAATTTTTTGTGATAGCTTTACAACATATCGAAAAGATCGTTGCATTCGTAAAGGTGGTGGGGTGCTTATATCTGTTAAATCTAATTTTATAGCTGAAGAATTTCAGGGTAATTTCCCGTCGAATATTGAATTCATATGTGTTGTCCTAACTTTTCAAGGTCGCAAAATGTATATAACTTATTCGTATATACCGCCATCTTCTGATTCCAGTATATATGACCAACATGCAGCTGCTATTGAATTGATTTCAAAATCATTACGTGCAAATGATTTCCTGCTTATTACTGGTGACTTTAATTTACCCAACGTTTCTTGGATGAGTTGTTTAGATTCTGAATCAATTATTCCTTCTATTCAGTTGAATTTTTTTGATACTTTAGCAAACATTTCGGTGCACCAAGTCAACCATATCAAAAACGGTTTGAATAAATTGTTAGACCTAATTTTTATTGACAGTACCGTTGGCGCTTGTATTTCTAGAATTTCACCTATATGTGTACCTGAAGATAAATACCATCCAACACTTGAAATAGCATTATCAGTCTCCACTTTTGAGGATCGTAAACGCGAATCTTATATTGACCGTTACTGCTTTGCAAAAACTGACTTTGATAAGTTGAATTATCTTGTCTGTAGAACAGATTGGTCTGATGTATATACCTGCGAAAGCATTGACATAGCATGTGATATTTTTTATAATATTCTTAACAAATACTTTGATGATTGTGTTCCAAAATTTTAACAAAGGCGCACCTCCAAGCCTCCGTGGTTCACACGTCACCTCTGCCATTTAGAAAATATAAAATTACGATACTATAAAAGATTTAAAAGATCTCAGAAGGCGCAAGATTACTCAAAATATTCTTGTGCACGTTCTAATTTTCAATTAGCAAATAGGAGGTCCTATAAATGTTACTTGCTTAGAATGCAAAACAACTTCCGTGAGGATCCAAAATCTTTTTATAAATTCGTTACTTCTAAACGAAAATCTGGCTCATATCCGTCGAGTATGTTTTTTTCATAATAAAACAGCAACGGACAAAAATGAGATATCGGACTTGTTTGCAGATTTCTTTCAATCTACTTACTCCCCATCAAATCTTTACCCAAACTTTTCTGCAAATCCTAATTCCTATATGCATCCTATATCTGTTCCAATTATATATAGAGATTCTCTCTTAAAGCTCTTGCGCTCCTTAAAATTTAATTTCTCTCCTGGTCCTGATAATATCCCATCTGGTATACTTAAATTATGTGCCGACTCGTTATGTGATCCTTTGCTGTATCTATTTCAATTATCTCTTACGAATTCAATAGTTTCTTTGATTTGGAAACAGTCAAAAAAGGGAGCAAATCTGATATAAGCAATTATAGAGGTATTGCTAAGCTTTGTGCAATTCCAAAATTACTTGAAAAAATCATTACAGAACAATTACAATTTTCTTGTAAGTCAATGCTGTCTTCAACGCAACATGGTTTTCTTAAAAGTAGATCAGTTTCGACAAACTTATTAGAATTCACCACTCTAATCAATTTAGCCTTTGCCAATGGTTTGCAAACAGATGTTATTTACACTGACTTTAGTAAGGCATTTGACAGTGTAAATCACATAATGTTACTCAACAAACTTAACCATTTAGGGTTTCCTTTGGACTTACTACATTGGATATCGTCCTATTTAAAATGTCGCACTCAAGTGTTCGCAAACACTTTGTCGAAAAAAATTGATGTGCTTTCTGGTGTACCGCAGGGTAGCCACCTCGGACCACTACTTTTTGTTCTTTTCATAAACGATCTTCCAGATATTCTATCGCATTGCCAAACATTGATGTACGCTGATGATGTAAAGCTATGTTTGTCATGTCTGAAGGACATAAGTGATTACAAGATGACCTTAATGCGTTGTACAGCTGGTGTCAACGTAATAGCTTAGTTTTGAACTGCGCTAAGTGTAAAGTGATGTCTTTTTGTCGGAGAAATCCTCTAATAAATGCATATCATATTCACAACTCGGAATTGGAACGAGTTTTACGCTTTAGTGATCTTGGTGTGCTTTTTGATCCCAAATTATCTTTTGTTCCCCATATAGATTATATATCGAATAAAGCTATGGGAATGTTAGGATTCATTTAACGTTGGTCAAAAGAGTTTAATGATCCATACATTACAAAATTATTATTTATCTCTTTAGTGCGCCCCATTTTAGAGTACGCCTCTTGCGTTTGGAGCCCCCAATATAGTATACATCAGGCACATTTAGAATCTGTTCAAAAACAGTTTCTTCTTTTTGCCTTGCGTAACTTAGGCTGGGACCCCAATGTTAACTTACCCCCCTATATTCATCGACTTAATCTAATTAATTTGTCAACTTTGGCAAAACGCAGAAAAATGATGGCAGTACTGTTTATGCAGAAGCTTATCTCTGGTGAAATATATTCTCCATATTTACTTCAACGTTTAAATTTTTCTGTACCTCTCAGAAGTACTAGAAATTATGATATTTTTTATCTTAGTACCTGCACAACCAATTATGCATGCAACGATGCCTATCGATTTCTATGTTCTGTTTATAATAAGTATTACTTTTTAAATGCCGTCTCTCCAGGTCTCTCTATTAATTCTATTCGTAATGCCATATTAGCAGCTAATTTTTAATTTTTTAGTATTATCTTTAATTTGATACTTATTATAAGAATATTAATACTACATTTAAGCAACAGATTTAATATTTTTATTATGTTGTTGTTAATTTTAAATAAATTTTAAATAAATAAATAAATAAATAAGTAGAGATACATAAGACCTGTTCAGACTATGAAACTTTGGAAATTCTTCGTGTAAACTTCGAATCTATCAATGAAATATAAACTCAATAAAATATACATGTAATGAAATGTAAGAGAAATGCGCAAATAGTTTCATAGTTTAAAGAAGCCTTTCAATAAACCAAACTCACAAAACAGGACTCTTTACAGGGATGGTATATGGTAAACATATTAAAGGGATCGGGAAAGTAAGTAATGTTATGAGTATAAAAATTTAACACTTTGACAACGATGATTCTGATCAATTATTTTATATTCATGTCGTTCCAAGATATGTGATAAGGATAAATGCATTATCTACGACCAACTGCTACTCAACCATATTTACTTATTCTGTGCCATTCCTCCGCAAATAATGATTACGGGCGGCATATGGGCATTGCAAAAAGCCGATTTAGGCGTATACAGAGATGTTTGCAGGCATTGTAGGTTGCAAAACTCATAAATGTTTCTATTTAAAATGTCATCGAATAAAAGCTATTTACTGGCCAATAAACTACTTAAGAGATTACTCCTTTAATCTATCTCTCTATCTCTATCTATCTATCTATCTCTATCTATCTCTATATATCTCTATCTATCTATTATCTATCTATCTATCTCTATCTATCTCTATATATCTCTATCTATCTATTATCTATCTATCTATCTATCTACCTATCTACCTATCTATCTATCTGTTGCCGTGAAAAGTAAAAGATAGATAGATAGATAGATAGAAAGATAGATAGATAGATAGATAGATATATAGATAGAAAGATAGATAGATAGATATATAGATATATAGATAGATAGATGTTCTTGTACTTATATATTATTTTTAAGAGCTAGTTGGACTGTATATTTATATTTGTGTTGATATACATCTTGCGTACTTATGTTTGTATATTTCTATATTTATTAAATTGATAGCTAGCAGGGTTTTATGAGTTTATTGACACGCATTGTGGTACTCATGTTTGTATATTATAGATGTGTGCGCTGCATTGATCGTCCTCTCATCGTCGCAACATAATTTATGATCAGAAATTTATTCGTAAGAAGCGCATGCTCAGCTTGTACCCATCTTATCGCAAAGGGAGTTTATTGTTTCACGCAGAAGCAGCGGGAACAATATGTTTAAACATTTTGCCAGATATCAATAGTGACACCATACTCCTCAGATGATGGTTTCGGTTGCTCAGCCATGGACCATGTGGACACCTTAATTATTGGTCATAGCTCTGGTGAATCGGCATGATGCTCGTGGGATTGTGGTACTCATGTTTGTATATTATAGATGTGTGCGCTGCATTGATCGTTCTCTCATCGTCGCAACATAATTTATGATCAGAAATTTATTCGTAAGAAGCGCATGCTCAGCTTGTATCCATCTTATCGCAAAGCGTGCAATATGTTTAAATATGTTTAAACATTATCCCAGGGGCCCCGATAGTGGCACCATTCTTCTCAGATGATGGTTTCGGTTGCTCAGCCATGGACCATGTGGACACCTTGATTATTGTTCATAGTTCTGGTGAATCGGCATGATGCTCGTGGGATTCCCTCTCCGCTGCCGCAGTTGAAGTCTTCTTGAAACCGAATCTTTCATTTCGTTCGGTGTTGCAAGTAGAGTAAATTGCATTTGAGACGTTTTACAAACCTCCATCAGTCCAGCCGTCTCATCTTACTCTCGTTATGATTGTATGCTGCGTTGTATGAAATTGATAGATGTTGATAGATAGATAGATAGATAGATAGAAAGATAAATAGATAGATAGATAGACAGATAGAGAGATAGAAAGATAGAAAGATAGAAATCTTATGGAATTCTTTATTCACAACTGTTTCATTGAATTTGATGCCTGCGATGGTAATCTTCAATTCAGCACCATTCATTTTTGTAGCCGGTGTGTCGAATCTCATTAGCTTATATATGTGCGTCTCCTTAAACGGCATATCGTTTTTGGTCTTACTTTCAGAATTCAACATTTTACCAGGCTGTTTGTTGCTCAGATAACTGCTAGCATTTTGTAAATCGCTGCACTTTTTCTGTAGATTTTTTTGCTCAACACATATTCAGCGCATTCCAAATCTAACATTTCATCAAAGTCGACAGTATCTATTCCGAACTTTGTGTACTATTCGTGTATAGCCTTTTCGACTTTTGACCACCAAAAGGTCATCTTAAAGTTGCAGAGCTCTAATTCTTGAGTACCGCCGCTTTGTACAGTTGTTTAAGCCACACTTAGATTATGCCTGAGTTTCTGTTTCCTCCTGTTTAGGTCGGCTAAAAGATTATGCAGTAGCACTAAATTTCTTCATCCAGTAGGCGTCGTGCAAAAAGCTCCTGTTTGGACAACTTCTGACGACATCTTGTTTACTTTATTTAATATTCAACACTATAATTTTTAAATTGGTACAAAAATTGCAATTGATCTGTTGGAGGAATTTTTGTTTTGATCACCTGGTGATCTTGCTGTGCCACGACTCACAGCCAAATGTTGATCAATTACAATTGTTTTGTTTTCCGTTTTAAAAAAAAAAAAAAAGTCATACACACTTATTAGCATTTGACTGGTTTAAATTTTCAACAATGTTCTTGATGTTTTAGCCTCAAGACGCCTATTCTGATGTATAGCCACAGACACGCTTGGTTGAATTTTCTTATATAAAACCAATCACCACACATTCGGCCTAACCTACGAAAATTGTATAAAGTTTGTAGAATCTTAAAATAAGAATTCTATTTCAAACGCACTTAAAAAACAATAAAATGTTCTATTTGTTTATCTATAGTTTTTACACGCATGAGCAACAGCAAGAACACATGCAGATTACATTTAATAGTTTCCACATGTGGGTTTTTGTCTCACGAACATATCGATAATCAAGCATCGAGTACCAACGCATTGATTTGTACATTGCAACATGGTGTTAGCTGACGTTCCACGAAGTGACAAAATGCACACACTGCGCATGCACAGCCGAATATCGATAATGCAGCAGGATAGTTTATGACATACCAATAAAAAATGACATTAAAAAAACTCAAGTACATAATTTACGACATTATTTAGAAAAACCAAAACATGCACATACGATTATAGTAGCTATTAAGAACATAATGTAAACATATATTTGTAATTTCATATTTTAGTATAAGAACAAAAATTGTATATAAACCTCAAGATTGTTCAAATAAATTGTCACTCTTTGAAAGGCAAGCAACAAGGCTACACGTTTCTTCAAAGATTGATCAAAAGAATTCTAAGTTCCAAGTGCTTAGTTTTCTACCAAACGCTAATAAACACTAAGTTCCAAGTACTTAGTGTATATAGGCAATTATTCACTTAGGTGCACCTCAGGTTCAAGTGCTTGAGCGTGCATTCTAAGATTTGTATTATCCTTTCAATAGCGTTTAATTGCACCACAAGTTACAAGTGCTTGTGAGTGATTTTCAATTATTCGTTTCCTTGTCCGGATATATACAAAGTTGACTTGGTTTTCCTTATTCAAACCAATGAACAAACAATTTGCATCCCGCGCTAATGAAAAAAAAAATAAAAATATGTATAAATTCTCATACACACAAAGCGAACCACGTTGTTGGCTGCACGGAATTCTCTAGATAAACTAAAAGACAGTCTTTACTACTTCGCATCTTTATTAGAACTCATTTTATTTAAAATGTTCTTGCGCTCATTATTATTTTATAGAGCTAGTTGGACTGTATATTTATATTTGTGTTGATATGCATCTTGCGTACTTATAATTGTATATTTCTATTTATTGAGTTTATTGACTCGCATTGTGGTACTCATGTTTGTATATTAAAGATGTGTGTGCAGCATTGATCGTTCTGTCATCGTCGCAACATAATTTATGGATAATCATAAGTTTAATCGTAAGAAGCGGATGATCAACATGTACCCATCTTTTCGCAATTTGTGTTCATTGTTACACGCAGAAGCAGCGGGAACAATATGTTTAAATATGATTAAACAAACCTCTGCATACTTATTTAGGCAGACACTTTCTGTGCATTTCTGGGCTCTTGTTACTATTGTTAGTTTGGCAATTTTTTTTATTTCCTAGCCAAAATGAGCGAAAATAAAAATATAGTTAAAAAAATAGAAAAAAAAAAGTTGAATAGTAATGTGAACTAAAAAGTGTTAAATAATTTTGAAATATAAAGATTTTGTTATAAAGATAGAAAGTCTCCTAACTCAATTTTAGAGAAGATACATCAAGAGAAGACTTAGACGTTGGCAAATTCCTCATCTTTCGTTGAGGAAAACATTTCATATGTTAAGAGTTACAGGTCCATCTTATAAAATGACGCATTATTAGGCATAATAGGTTATAGGTTCAACCTGAGAAGATACAACGAGAGAAGACTTAGACGTTGGGAAATTCCTCGTCTTTCGTTGGGGAGAATGAATGATTTTTCAAATTTATCATTCATGACATTAAATCAGGGTCCGGCACAAAATACATACTTTGGAATTGCATTTGTGTGCGAATCAGGAAAAAAGTCGTCGTGAAAACATTATTTTGCCAGAACTTGAGTTTTTTTTATTTTTGAAACTTTTTTCATATGTTTTTTTTAACAATGTAAAGCAATAGAATAAAGTTTTTCGTGTGTATATATGTACGTGCCGCACGTTTTCCTATGCACAAAACCTTACGTTCATTAATGGCGTCGAGAACACGGCCATTTAAACCAACAAAATACAAGTGCGAAAAATTTAAAACTCCATCAGACTGTGTATGAGATAACAATAAAAAAAGTTCTATTTTTTTTTTTTCAAAAAATAAGAAAAAAACAAATAAAAAAAATCGCGATTGAAAAAAATTTATGAGCGGAGAAAAAACGAGCGAAGCGCGTATTTCATTTTCAACGCTACCGAAGACGTCTTCAAACAAAAATCGCTTTCCACTATCTTCCCTACCCAAAAAAAAAAAAACGAAAAAGGTAATGAAAAAAACTTTTAAAATGCTTGCTTCATATATTATTGACAACCAATAAAAAGCCAAAAATATTTTTCGATTTAATTTACACATTATTTAGTACGATGACTATAAAACCATGCTAAGTTTAATTAAATTTCAATTTAAAAAAAAAACCCAAAAAAAAAAACGAAGAAGGTAATGAAAAAAAAATTTTAAAATGCTTGCTTCATATATTATTGACAACCAATAAAAAGCCAAAAATATTTTTCGATTTAATTTACACATTATTTAGTATGATAACTATAAAACCATGCTAAGTTTAATTAAATTTCAATTTAAAAGGATTCAATTAAATTTTTATACGTTTTGAATGTTTGCTGAAAAAAATTTAAAATGCAAGCCGTTTCTTTTTTGATAATTTAAAAATTCATAGAAAAAAAGTAGGAAAATTACAGTCGGGCGTTAAGTGGCCCTGTACCAGAATCGGTACTCAGGGAATACCACGAGCAGGCAATTCCTGTGACAATGGGGTCCCAAAATGAAATTTTCGAGTCGAATTTAAAATAAAATCTCCTTGTTCATTACTGTTACAGTATACAGTGTATACTGTTGAGTATATTTGTAAACAGCTACAACGCAGTACGTCTTCATGTGTGTGCGTCGTTATCTGCGAGCGGCGCTCACTCTCTCTCTCTCTCTCTCTTTGTATGCCTGTGCGTCAAACGTTACTTTTATTTTTAGTCCACAATAAACAATTCTCGTGTAAACAACGTTTTCCTCTTTCAATAGGTTATGAGCCGCAGTGTGGCTTCGCGTGCGCGAGTTGTATTAAACAAAATCGTTTGTTTTAAAAAGCAAAAAGACGCCTAAAGATGAGTTTGCCACAACATTCAATCGATCAATTGAATGATGAAAACTATAGCGTATAGGCTATTCAAATGCGTAGTATGTTAATATACACTGATTTGTGGTCAGTGGCAAGTGGTCGCCTAGTCAAAAATGAAAGTGACAGTGAGGAGCAGAAGGCTCAGTTTGATGTAAAAATGGAAAAAGCGTTAGCAATCATTATGCTTAGCCATCCCAGTTGAAACATGTCAAGCACTTTACGACTACGAAAGCAGCATGGAACAAGCTGAAGGAGATTTATATACCAAGTGGACCGGCACGAAAAATCCAAGTATTCAAACAGTTGCTGTATATAAAAATGAGTGATGCGGAAAGCATTGTAAATCATGCGTTGATCGAAAAATTTTTGGAAATTTGAATATCGCTCAAGTCTCAGTGACGCGTATGAAAACTTTGTAGATGCCATGGAAGCGCGTGATACGTTGCCTACGTTGATTGCCCTCAAGATAAAACTCTTGGAAGAGGGGGAAAGACACAAAGCAAACGGACATCTGGCGGACAATATTGATCAGAAAATGTTTGCGTCACGCGCAGAAACCGAGTGAACACAAAGAAAGGGCACAAAGATAACAACAAAGTCGTCTGTTGGTCCTTTGGCGTTCGAGGCCACATAGCAGTTAAATGCAAAGCAAAGTCGGGAGAGACTAAGAATGCAAAAACAGAGAAATTGAATAAAAAAATTGTCTTCGCTGTAGTTGCGCAAAATAGCGGTGTACTAGCAAAAAGTGTATGGTGTCTAGACACTGGCGCGAAAGCTCATTTGTGCTGCAATAGATCGTTGTATGTAGAACTTGAAAAAATCTTGCTGGCCGGCAACAAATACATAGAGGGGCGCGGTACAGTTCGTTTGTGGTGGCGTCATAGTACGAACGATTTGGTTGATGTACTGTGTGTAAAGAAGCTGCAATTTAACTTCATATCGATAACGAAAGCAAACGAAAAGGGATTCAGTGTAGAGTGTGTAGTAACGGAAAAGTAATTTTGGAAGCGCAAAAGAAAAACGACTTGTTGTTTGAAAGTGAATATAAAAAGTGCTATGCAGCGCAGACAGGTATAACGCAAATGGTCTTGTGGCATAATCGTTTCGGGCTTTTAAACTTTGGTAGCTTAAATAAAATGATCAATAAAAATATGGTATTCGGCTTAAAGACGGCTTAAGACGTCTGCAAAAAATAAAATCTGTGAGAAACAGTTTCCGAAAGCCTATACAAATCGTGCGAAGGATGTATTAGGCTCGTTTATAGAACATTGGTGGAAATGGCACGTAGCATGATGTTGTAAGCTGGAGTTCGCGAATTATTTTGGGCAGAAGCTATTAAAACGGCTACGTATGTATGTAACCGCACCGAGACGTCAACGTCTGAAAGGACGCTTTATGAGGTCAGGAAAGAAGCCATGTGTATCCCACCTGAGAGTGTTTGGCGTGAAAGCAATTGTGCTAAATAAAACGCATAGCAAAAAGTTCTTGCCGAAGGGGGAGGAACATATATTGGTTGGATACTCTGAGACTACAAAGGCATATCGTTTATACAATTCAGGTAAATGGAAACTAATTGAAGCCAGAGATGTTGTGTTTCTAGTGAATGGATTGTTGCAAGGGCAAAGCTTAGCATCAGGAGATGATGTGCATTTGTACGAGCCTTGTGTAGAGTATGACCAGAAAACTGAAGGTATTGTGACTACTGAAGGGCATCATTCAGAAGGAGAAGAATCCGCAGAAACCCCCGAGGAAATGCAAGTGAGTGCGAAAAGAGCAGGCGGGCGTCCGAAGAAAATTCGCACGGGACTACCTGGCCGTCCGAGCAAACAATATAAAACAGTAAATGTTATGGCTGTAGAAAATATTGTAATAATAGATCCGCATGAAGAGCATGAGATGGGTGCAAATCGAGTATTGCGTTACTTGAGAGGCACCACAGAGCTGAAGTTGCACTATGTGCGTACTGGTCAGCCGATTCACTGCTATGTGGATGATCGAAAGTCGTTTAGAGGCTGGGCGTTCTTCGCTGCGTACATAAAGAAGCTGATTAACGAAATGAGTTTTGGACCGAAACCGGCAATGATGATCTACAGCGACAATCAGAGTGCACAGTGCATTGTGAAGAATCCGAAACTCCACGCTCGTAGCAAGCATATATATATGAAGTATCATCTTGTCAGAGAGATGTACAAAATTAAAGTAGTTGATATCGAGTACGTGTTTACCGAGAAGATGATATCAAATGAGTTGACAAAAAACTTGGATAGAGTAAAGCATACCAAATTGGTCAACATGTTGGGTTTAAATTAACATTTATATTTTATTGTCAATATAATGAAGTTAATTTGTTTGCATTTTTAAATAGGTTTATAAATGTAGACATATTGCGTTGAGGCGGAGTGTTGAGTAAATTTGTATACAGCTACAACGCTCACTCTCTCTCTCTTCGTAACTTTTATTTTTAGTCCACAATAACGATCCTCGTGTAAACAACGTTTTCCTCTTTCAATAAATACATTACATTTGACTACTACATTAGTGTTTGCGCCTACATATTTTAAAATAAACAAGTAATAGGAGCAAAGTCTCTATCTATTATTGTTTTCGAGATCCTTTCGTTCATACGGACGGACAGACGGACATGGTTATATCGAAACCACTATCACTCCTGACTATAATGATTGTAACTTTGAGGGGTCTCCGAATATTATTTCTACCTGTTACACCCATTTAAACAAAACCTATAGGATCTTTTACCTTCGGTCTAATATGCCAACTTTTTTTTTTTCATAATTTAAAAATCCATACAAAAAAGAATATAAATATTGTTTAAGCTCACTATATTCTTAATCTGAAAGAAATTCAATCTGAAAGAAATTCATGACACTTAATTTTTTATTTTTGTCTATCTTGAATTTAGTTTAAATTGTTGTCATGTTTTTATTAAAATTTACTGAAAAAAAAATGTAACATGCTGTTGCTTTTTTCATAATTTAAGATTATAAAACCCATACAAAAGTAGAATATTAATAAATAAATAAAAAGTATAAATAAATATTAAATATTTAAATATTTAATTTAATGTAAATAATGCTTATATCAGGGTTACTACATATATTTCTAGCCTAACCATGAAAAAACGGTAATTTATGAGAAAAAAATCGATTTATTGTTTTTAAAAATATTCACCATTATGAATGATACACTTTTGCATTCGGCTGATCAATTTTGTGAAGCAGTTTTGCCACTCCAAAAGATATACCTCCAAAACATGCGTTTTGAAGGCACCAACAGCTTATTTTTGATGTGAGGGAACAAGAAGAAGTGTAAAAACCCATTTGTTACGGCCGAAGTGCATGATTCGTCTTAGTCAGTTGGTTTTCCTCAGTTCATCGAACACTTCAGGCAAACAATTGGTTGTATACAATTCAGACCTGACCGTCCTTCTTTTCACAAGCGGCACGGTTGCAACATGTCCCAATTGCGAGAAGAAACATGCAATCATTTCCTCCGATTTTGCTCGTCTTGAAAGACCCAGACGGTCGTGCCTGCTGTTTTGTTTCAGGCTCATACACATATATCCACGTTTCGAATTCCCACGATCAATTTCAAATCGTTATTGACGCTTGAGCAGGATGGTTGTGGGCACGCTAGAATAAATGCTAGCTTGCATTTCCGGACTCTTACATAAGTATGCATATAAAATATATGCACGCTTACGTAAACAAAGCAATCTATCTCATATACAATACATTGGCCGTTGTGATTGGGAGATGGCCCAAATGAATTGAAAATATTCAAATAAATTAAAGCACTGCCCCTAATGTTATGTCTTTCTAAAATAAAGTCCTTGAAATATGACTTGTTATAAAAAAACATTCGAAATGGCATTAGCTTTAAAATAAATCCTAAAAGTTAACGATTGGAAGTTTTCTTAAAATTTAATCTGAAAGATGAGTATTATTACTAAAATGTTTGTTTTTTACGACTGAAAAAAGTCAACTTTGCGCGGCTCTAGCTCCCCAAGTATGATTCACATTAAACAGTTATTTTGCATTCTTAATCTTGGATCAAATTAATATCCCATGCATACTATCGTTTTGTTTAATATCTTCAACAAATTTATATTTGATGATATCGACTGTCCGTATAAACTATAAGAGATAGAGCATTCAAATTTGCACACATAGATTGTCTTATTCATTCATCAGATAATTTATATTCAATAAAAACGCTAACCCCCTTGTGACGCCCCTATAAAAGAGCGCACAGAGTTTTGTAGATATTTAAGTTTGTAGACATGTAGGAAATTTAATTTATAGGGTATAAGTTTGTAGAAAATAAGTCCAACATATTGATGTTGTATGTATAAGTATACATACAATAAGTTTGTAGGCGATATAAGTTTGTAGGCGATAAGACATTAGTTCGTAGTCAAAGGAATATATAAAACAAGTAAGAAAATACAGTCACTGATACAGCTGACTGTAAGAGGCCCTGTACCAGTTCAGGTCGCCTAACAAACACATTAAATGTTTCCCGAGCTTATGACCAAACACATGACCACTTCTCACTGCGCGAATATGAATGAAAAGAAAAGGGGGGTCGTTCAAATTCAATTGCTTATAAATTGATTTGGGCTTAGAAGGACGTTTACTTTATACTGGTGTACTCAATTTTTTTTGTGCCGAAGAAATTTTTACCCTAAGGGGTGATTTTATGGGGAAGGGGGGAGGAGCAAAATTTTAAAATAAACTTGTGAAATTCCGGATCAGTACTAGTCGAATGCAAAAAACACGAAGTCTCTATCTATTACCGTTTCCGAGATCCTTTCGTTCATACAGACGGACGGACGGACAAACGGACATGGCTATATCGACTCCTCTATCACTCCTGACCATAATGGGGGTAACTTTTGAGGGTCTACGACAATTAGTTCTTCCTGTTACATACATTTGCACAAAACCAATAGGCTCTTGTACCTTCGGTACAGGGCCTAAAAATATATAAGAAAACAATATCAGAATCCGTTAAAATACTATCATTCAAATAATGTATTAAAAAATACTTTTGTAACTTTAATTACTTTTTAGGATTTACTTTTAAGTCTACCTTAATTGTAACAAACGATGATCACTAGTTTGACTGAAGTAAAATAAAGCAGACGTAAAATTGTCTCAGCAAAATAAATTTTGTGTTTTTTCTGAAGAAAAAACTAAAAACATAATTGGCGCAGTTTACATAATCAGTCCTCATGCTCAGAGCATAAGGTTTGGCTTTTCTTATTTATTTAATTGAGATTGTTAAGATACTATTTCAATTTGTACCGCTTCAACTCTAATTAAAATTAAAAAAAAAAAAAAAAAAAAAAAATAATTGGCGCAGCCGGTAGGATCTAACGTGAAACTAAAGTTTTACGATTTATTAAAATAAAATAATAAATAAGTAAAATAAAGACAATAAATTACAAAATTAAATTAAAATACATACAAAAAAAAAAAAGATAAAAAAAAAAAACGTGGAAAGTGCAGTCATTTCAATGTCAAACTTCGCCTCTCATAAAAAATATTAACAGTTAGCAAACGGCACTCCAAAGAGAAACCGGCAACTAACATGCTTGTATGCTGTTAAATTATTATGAGCAACAACAAAAGAAATTGCGAATTTGACAAAAATCGAGAATTTGCAATAATTGAAATGGAAGCATTAAACGAAAAACTAAAAGAGTTCGAAATAATATGCGAACAGCAGAAGCAGAGAATTCTTCAACATGAGCAGAGGGAACAGCACTATCAAGGCCAACTCAAAGAGCAGCAGCAGCATATTCAACAACAACAATATGAACTTGAACAAAAAGTGCAACTACAACAAATGCAGTCAGCAGAGCAACAACAACGTAGTCAACTGCAGCGAAATGTACAGCAGATGCAGCAAATTGAACAACAACAATGCGATTTTTTGAAACCACGAGACATTATAGAACAGTTTCGGCGCTTAAGACCATTGGATAACAATCACAATCCTCTCGCTTTTATAAAGTCAGTAGATGCTACTATTGCTTTATGTGGATCTAATACTCAACTTTTAAAATATGGTCTACAAATTCTTTTAAACGAAAAAATTATTGGAGATTCTGGACGCTGTGTAAGAGAACTGGACAACGGAGCAACATGGAACCAAATTAAAGCTAAGTTAATGCAGTATTTACAACCAAGGAAGACTTATTCCGAAATTTATAATTTTTGTAGAGTCATTAAGGTAAATAATTTAGATGAACTATTTTGTATTTTTAAGAAAGCAAGGTTTGATCTAAACGAATTGTATGAATTTGATGAGAGGAAACCAAACATATATAAGCCAGAATGTGTAGATCGTGATTTAGTAAACATTTTAATGGGAAAAATAGATGGCCAAGTTAGAGCACATATTATAGAAAGCGAAACATTGAATGATATTATTATGAAATACACTAAATTGAAACTTTTGGAAGATCGTAGATGTATTGATTTTAGACAAATATAAAAAATGGTAAACCACAAAACTTTAGTAATAACGATACACAGAGTAAATCAATTTCGTATCCACAAGAACAAAAACATTTTATAGAAAATACTACTAACAATCAATTTAAATATCCATCGCAACCTATTTTTAATCGGGTAGCACAACGATCGTGGCAGTATAAACAAGTACATCAAGACCCAACATTGGGATACAGTAAACAGACAACTTTGAAAAATTTAAATCAAACAGATACACAAAGTAATCCGGTTCAGTTTTTGGAAATCGATCATATTGAACAATGTGAACCAAATTTTCACAACGAGCCTCGGATCCAAGATTACCAATATTTAAACTAAAAATTAATGGAAAGGAGTTAAGATGTCTCATAGATACAGGTTCCACTATAAATGTTATAAGTCCTGATTTATTTTCTAACGTTACACTTAATTCACTTAAGATTCCAAAATATTACAAAACTATAAATGGTATTGACAAAATAACACATTTTTTATATACTAACATTCCAAATGAATTTAATGTAGTAGGCCGAATGGCTTGGATGGTTATAAAACTTCAAAGTGAAAATTATGAAGCAATAATTGGACACAATACTTTAGCGGCTTTGAAAGTAAATATTAATTTAAGTGAAGACTATATAGAAATAAGAGGAACAAAAATATTTTTTCATGATTTTCCATTTGATATTCACAACATTTTTTCAATTGAACCTATACATACGCCATTTTTACACAATATTAAATTTAATCACATGAATATGGAAGAAAAAAAAAAGTTGACAAAATTAATTAAAAATTTCGAAGATCTTTTTTATAAAGATGGATTTAAGCTTTCTTTTACACATAATATTCAACATGAAATTATTACTAAAACAAACATTCCAATTTATTGTAAAACATATAGGTATCCAAAGATACATGAAGAGGAAATAGAGCGACAAATTAATGAAATGCTAGCTCAATAGTTGTTGATTACAGAAAATTAAATGATAACACCATTAATGATAAATTTCCAATTCCCAATATTGATACGATATTGGATAAATTGGGTAAGGCACAATATTTTTCAACCTTAGATTTAGCTAAAGGTTTTCATCAAATTCTTGTAAATCCTGTGGATAAAAAAAAAACAGCATTTTCGACACCATTTGGTCATTTCGAATTTAATAGAATGCCTTTTGGTTTAAAAAATGCACCATCCACATTCCAGAGATTGATGACGGAGTCGTCTTAAGAAAATATATTAATAAAATTTGTGTTGTATATCTTGACGATATATTAGTTTTTAGTACATCGTTACAAGAACATTTAAGCAGCCTTAAACTAATATTTCTTGCATTAAAGGATGCCGGTCTTAAAATTCAAATAGATAAATGCAGTTTTTTAGCTAAAGAAACAAAAGATCTTGGACATTTATTAACGCCTGAAGGTGTAAAACCAAATAAAGATAAAATTTCTGCTATTCGAAACCTCAATCTACCAAAAACACAAAAACAGATTAAATCATTTTTAGGAGCTACGGGATACTACCGTAAATTTATTAAAGATTATGCTAAAATTGCATACCCCATGATAAGATATTTGAAAAAAAATACAAAGGTTAATGGAATTGATCCGAATTACATATCTTCTTTTGAAAAATTAAAATGTATTATAACGGATTATCCAATATTAAGATATCCAAACTTTGCAAAAAGGTTTAAATTAACTACTGATGCCAGTAATTTTGCTTTAGGAGCTGTGCTATCTCAAGATAGTCATCCTCTTTGTTATGCATCTCGCACTCTCAACGACCATGAAAAAAGATACTCAACAGTAGAAAAAGAGCTTTTGGCAGTTGTGTGGGGATGTCAGTATTTTCGTCCATATATCTTTGGTACAGAATTTGGCTTAAATACAGATCATCAGCCATTGAAATGGTTGCAAGCAAAAAATTGTGGTAAAAATATTAATCCCCGTCTTCAAAGATGGTTAATTCAATTAGGAGAATATGATGCTAAAATCGAATATGTGAATGGAAAAGAAAACAAAATTGCAAACTTTTTAAGTAGAATAGATACAGATATAAATGAAATCTATGCAATAGAAAATGAAGAAAACGAAAATTACTCATCCAACGCAACCGTACATTCACAAGAAGAAGAGCTTTGTGATCACATTCCTATACTAGACACAGTGGTTAACCGTTTTAAAACACAAATAATTTTAGTAAAAAATAAGCAAGTCGAATTTGAAATGGTCATGGGTCATAAAAGGTTGTTCATTGAAGAAAATGATTTGGCAGTCAATATCGAAGACATCCTTAGGAGACATATCCATTCAGGAAAGATTGGAATATTTTCAGAAGTAAGCGATAACAAATTTAATATATTACAACAAAAGATTATAAGTTTTATAAATTTATTTGGAAATAATAATATCAAATTTGTTAAATGTACATATTTAGCAGATGATTTAGATAATGAAGGCGATGTCTTAAGACAAATTTCGTTATTTCATACAAAGGAGTCCGGTCATGCATTATGAAATTATTAAACGTAAAATTTATTTTCCTAACCTTAAGAAATTAGTACACAAAGTTATAAATAATTGCGACATTTGTTCATCTGCAAAATACGATCGAAACCCAATTAGAAAGAAATTTGCACTTACTGAAACACCATCAAACACAAATAAAATTGTTCATATGGATACATATGTGAATTCTAAACATTCATTCATTATATTCTTAGATAAATTCTCGAAACATGCAGTTTGTTTTTATCTCGAAGACAGAACAACACAGACACTCATAGAGAAAATACGTTTATATATATCAATAGCAGGAAAAATAAAAAAAATAGTCTGTGACAATGAATTTAATACTATAAATATTAAGCAATTTTCCAAAGACGAAAATATTCAAATGCATTTCAGTAAGCCGAATAGCCATACCGGCAATTCAGATATTGAAAGACTTAACAATACTATAACCGAAAGAATAAAAACTTTAAATCTAGTTGAGAAATTACCTATTAAGGAACATATATTAAAAGCAATTTAGTTTTACAATAATACATATCATTCAACTATTAAAGATACTCCATTTAATGTAAATAATAAAAGAAATGATAAGGATGTAATTAAGAAAGTTATTGAACAAAAAAAACATAAGACTATAAACAAATTAAATGAAAAAAGAGAAAATTATGAAGAAACACGATCTGAAGGATTCATAAAAAATTACGAAAGTGTTAGACACAAAGAAAAACCTAAATTTAAGAAACATACATTGTTAAACATTCATGAATCTAATAATAAGAGGCCATCAAAATATTGAATTGTATAAATTAAGAATAATAATATGAAAAATTAAATTTTAAGTGATCCAGGAGAATCACTAATCTAGGGGTGGAGGAGTTATGTATTTTTATATTATTTCGTATAAATAATAGAAATAATATATAAATAAATAAAATAAGAATACAATATCAGAATCCGTTAAAAATACTATCATTCAAATAATGTATTAAAAAATACTTTTGTAACTCTAATTACTTTTTAGGATTTACTTTTAAGTCTACCTTAATTGTAACAAACGATGATCACTAGTTTTACTGAAGTAAAATAAAGCAGACGTAAAATTGTCTCGGCAATATTAATTTTGTGTTTTTTCTGAAGAAAAAACTAAAAACGTAATTTGCGTGGGAGGCAACAACAAAATAGTGCAGCCAACAGTTGTTTAGGCAACAACAAAGCGCAGTGGATAACGTACAGCGCTGTCCTACGCAATTCTCAAAGTTGCAGCTAAGCAAGTAAGCTAGCAGCAAAATTAGTTTATGCCCGGCTGGCACAGAGAGCAGTCATCTTTTGGGAAGGACAGCAGCTGAGATTGGAAGCCGAAAAACAGCAACGGACGCAGTAGGATTTGAGAAGACACCGGAGATGAAAGTGAGTATTTGGTCAGGTAATGGTTTGTTGTCACCACAGCCGTAGTTTAGTGTCCACAGGAATCTGGACAATTGTAGTTTAGTGTCCACAGGAATCTGGACAGTCGTAGTTTGGTGCCCACAGGAATCTGGACAGTCGTAGATTGGTGTCCACAGGAATCTGGACAATTGTAGTTTAGTGTCTACAGGAATCTAGACAGTCGTAGTTTGGTGTCCACAGGCATCTGGACACTCGTAGTTTGGTGTCCACCATAATCTGGACAGTCGTAGTTTGGTGTCCACAGGAATCTGGACAGTCGTAGTTTGTTGTCCACAGGAATCTGGGCATTTATGATATAATCCTTTCCTTTTTCTAGCAATATCATTAAGGTATATTCCGTAAGTTTAGATTACAGAAGTATAAGAATAAAACGTGTTAATTAAATCTTAGAATATTGAGTTTTATTTAGCTGTTCATCTAGGCCCAGGTCACGATTTCTTTATAAATTTCTGTCGTGAAGGACTCTGGGCACTCACTGAGGATACCCCAGCCAGAGACGCCGTCACACCCTTCCTAGAGAAAATGTTTTATTGTTGTTTATTAAGCTAGAAACGCCAAATTATGTGTATCTTGCGTGATTTGTAAGAAAAAATTGCCCAAGATAGGACCAAACGTTAGGAACAGGGTTTCTCGCAGTAGAGCCCGCTTGATTCTTACTTTTTTTACAAAATATATATTGTACTTAACTAAATTTTAAAAACTCGTTTGCTCAAGTTTACACTGTGAGAAAAGTTGTTGACTGACATTCACTTGGGAATGGCCAACAATGATTCTTGTTACAAACGGTCCAAGCAACTGACACGTCCGCTAGAGCACGCATCTCTTGGGTAGCCTCTGAACATTCTGTTCAGTGGCGACCCAACGTGAGAAGGCGCTGGGCTTGGAACCGGCCACTTTAAAAAAATAAATCCCCAATGAATACTACCAGGAAGCCTCGGAAGGAACCCTATGATGACGACCCCCGCAAACGATATAAGGATCATGAAATGAGGATATGCACCTGGAATGTCCGTACCCTTAATTGGGATGGTGCAAATATCCAGCTAAGTTGATGTCCTCGAAAGATGCAAGGCTGACATCACCGCAATCCAAGAAATCCGAGGGATAGGACAGGGTTGCTCTAAAAAGGCATCCTGTGACATCTACTACAGCTGCCATGCGAGTAAGCACGAATTTGGATGTGGTTTCGTGGTGAGTAGGAAACTACGTGGCCTCGTCTCTAGGTTCACGCCTGTTGACGAGCGCCTAGCCGCGATACGCATTAAGTCTAAAAATTTTTATATTTGCCTTATTTGTGCGCACGCCCCGACGGAAAAGACGTCGATGCTAAAGATGAGTTCTATGAGCGCATGGAACGTCTGTATAAGCGCTGTCCCAAACACGATGTCAAAATCGTTCTTGGCGACTTCAACGCCAAGATTGGGAGGGAAGGAATCTTTGGCCCAACCGTCGGAAAATTTTGCCTTCACGACACTACCTCCAATAATGGAGAGAGGCTAATCGATTTCGCCGCAGGTCGGAACATGGTAGTTAGTAGTAGATTTCAAGATTTCAACACCTTAACATCCACAAGGCTACATGGCTGAGTCCTGATCAAACAACACGCAACCAAATTGATCATGTTCGAGCGTGTTGGACGTGCAAACGTTACGTGGTCCCAACATTGATTTGGACCACTATCTGGTCGCGGCAAAGGTACGCACTAGGCTCAGCGTAGTGCATGCAGCACATTCCAACATGCAACAAAAGCTTGACGTCGGCAAGCTGCAATCAGAACAGACCGCCGCAGCTTTCTCAAACACTTTCTCCCGACTGCTCCGGGAAACCTCTCCGTCTTCTCGAGATATATGTGAGCAGTGGAAACATATCACCCGCTCCATGGATAGGGCTGCCAAGGATGTCATTTGTTATACAAAACCTGTGAAGAATTCTTGGTACGACGAGGAGTGTCGCAATGCTACTGCAGAGAAGAACGCTTCCTATCAGCGAACTCTGCAGTCGGGAGCAACGCGAGCTGTTAGAGAGCGAGAGAGGAGAAACGCCTTTTCAGACGCAAGAAAAAGGAGCAAAAGGATGTTGAGATGTTATGTGACAGAAATGAAGCTCGAAAATTCTATCAAAAGGTCAAGCGTCTAACTGAAGGTTTTAAGCCCGGAGTAACTCTGTAAGGATGAGAATGGAAATCTGGTAACGGATGAACAGGAATCACTGAGATTATGGAGGAGTCATTTCTCCAACGTACTCGGAGGCGATGAAGCGCACAATACCAGCGATAGAGAAATGACACCGGAACCACAAGTTAATGACTATAACGAGGTCGATTCAGTTATTAAAAAGCTGAAAAAATAACAAAGCGGCAGGCTCTGATGGGCTGCCAGCTGAGTTAATTAAGACCGGCGGCGAAGAGTTGGTTAGGAGTATGCACCAGCTTTTATGCAAGATATGGTCCGATGAACGCATACCCAATGACTGGAATCTCAGTGTTCTCTGTCCTATCTTTAAGAAAGGAGACCCCGCTGTTTGCGCCAACTACCGCGGAGTAAGTCTCCTTTCCATTGGATATAAGACTCTGTCGGGCGTATTGTGTAATAGGCTGAAGCCATATACCGATTCACTGATAGGACGATATCAGTGTGGCTTCAGACCAAAACGGTCGACCAGTGACTAAATATTCCTTTACGCCAAATCTTGGAAAAGACCCGTGAGTTCAACAAAGACATTCACCACCTATTTGTCGATTACAAAGCCGCTTTCGACACGCCGATACGATCGAAGTTCTTCGACGCCCTGTCAGCACTCGGTATCCCGGCAAAGATTGTCCGTATTTGCATGGCGACGCTATCTAACACACAAAGCGTTATCAGGGTGGGGAAAAACCTCTCCGATCCCTTTCATACCAAGAGAGGTTTCAGGCAGAGCGATGTTCTGTCGTGCGATTTTTTCAATCTCCTGATGGAATACATCCTACGCCAATGCCCGTACATACAGAGTATGTCGGGCTCGATCTTCCAAAAGGAAGTGATGCTGCTCGCTTACGTCGATGACATCGATATCATCGGTACGCAGAAACGGCGAGTCAGCAAGGTGTTCTCGGAGATTGAAAAACAGTCTCGGCTCATGGGTCTAGCGGTGAACTAGGACAAAACGAAGTACTTGGTAGCTTCTCGCACTCCGTCAACGCGTCTTGGACGGTCAGTGACGATGGAGAATTTCAATTTCAGTGTTGTAGAAAATAAAGACCTATTAGACGCTGACATTCCTGGTCTTATTGTATGGCGCAGAGGCATGGACCGTGATTGAGTCAGATGAGACAGCGTTGAAAGTCTGCGAGAGGAAGATTCTTCGCAGTCCCGTATGAACCGCGAGCTGTACGAGCTATTCGATGATAAAATTCGATGATAAAATTCCAGCGGCTGCACTGGGCTGGACACCTTATTCGAATGGATGGAAGAGCTCCAGCAAGTATGGTTTACATGGGGGGCCCAAACTTGATTGGTGGACGCCGAAATAGAGGACGACCGGGCACTCGATGGAATGACCAGGTATGAAGAGATCTCTCCGTACTTGGCATTCAAAACGAGTGGCGGCAGCTCGTACTAGAGTCAAACAGTCACTCTCATATTTTTATACCAGATATATTTTATACATTAAATTGTATAGAATCATTTGAAGCATTTTGTATTGTATCGATTCATTCAATACTTTTCATACAAAATATGTACAAACAGTGTCATGTAGACTTAAGTCTCCAAAGCCGCAAGCAGTCACATAGAATTCCTTAGCCCTGGGATAATTCTCGAATGTATTTGCGCCATATTTCTACCTGCACTATTCCAATGGATTTTGACGCCTTAAACTGGCTGCGAAACCAACGTTCTTCAACCAGCAACCAAGACGATACTTCCGGCTTTCTGAATTGCTTAAAATTTTTTCAGTACCTAAACTCAGGCCATTTCATTGGCACAAATAAAATAATTTATTTTATTCGAATTGTGACGTTCGTTTTTTTATTTTTCACAACGCATAATTTAGAAAATTTTTTTAAAATTTCTTTTTTTTAAGTTTTAAAGCTGTGCGGAATTAATAGTGAAACAGATTTTAAATACGAAGAACGCTGAAAAAATCATAGCAAACATTGCATGCTTTTTTGGCCGGAGATGGAGCGCCAGCGCACATACAGAGGAGTGAAGAGGCAGGTTACCGGTAGCTGCAAGCAGAATACAGTACTACAACGAGGATCAGGTACCAATAGCAACCCTAGGAAGATGTTAGTAATTAAAAAATGAACTAAACTCAAATAAGAAAACTTAAATGAAACAAAATGTGTGTTCAATTAAACAAATAAATTGAGAAATGCATAAAACTAAAATAAAATATTATATAAACAAAATCATATTTTATTAAACTTACCGCTTACATTGCCTTGCATATTAACATATACACAAACATACAAGCGCACATTAAAAAGAAATATTATTTTTTTCTCTAATAATATTGTTTAAAACAAATATATAAGCTCACATTTAAACATAATAAATGCATTAAATAATATCCCCATTATTAATTTTCGTTTTTAAACAAAAGTTTCAGAAATTTACTATATATACTAAATACACATATGTAGGTACAATTTTCATGCAGATTATCTGCATTTGCGCATCTCCCCTCCACCTGCTTTTCAATCAACGTCAAACATAAATACTTTGCGTGCATTTGGTTATGTTGTTGCGTACAAATTAATGGTTTAGGATGACCAGAAAGTCCGAAATCTGTGGAATTATTTCTACACTCGAAATTATAAAAAACTCAATAATTAATTGAAAATTAATATTATGTGTGGTGATAATTTTTATTTATCAATTAAATCGTTCGATTTTAATAAAAAAAAAAATAAATAAAATTTTAATTGCGGCGTCCGTTACACAAAAACGTCCGCTAAAGTTGCGCAGATCAACATTTTCCCACTTGTTGTTCAATTTGATATTGGTCATAATCACTTATACCACAATTGAAGTGCGGCGTTCGTTCTTAACATCTCTATTCTAAATCAATAACTAAAGTTTCGCAGCTCAATATTCGATTCGACCTTAAGCAAAACAAAAGCGTCCGCTGAAGTTGCGCATTTAAACTTGTACAGGTTTTAAGTGGTTTTTGGAGTTCATTTTATCTCAAATCTAGTTGGATTACATTTTAACTAAGTAATCAATTTCTCTATCTTAAAAAAAAAGAAATTAAACCAATATCTAAAAAATTTTAGCCTATATTACATTTAAGACAAATTCAGATAGCAAAGTAGAGGCACGAAAGAAGAATCCAACTCGGATCTGGCAGGAATATTTAAGCTCTTTTTCTGCGGTTATGTCAGGAGGGAGTTTCAATCGACTCAAGTGAAATACTTCTTGAAAAAAGAAAAAATATGAGGAATATTTTAAAACACAAGATTTTGATATCTCTACATACATAAATTTGCCACCTCGCAATAAAGACATTTTTTTTGGCAGTTATGAAAGTTGGCTTTTATTCAGAGACAAGTTCTCAGCAATTTACGGCAACCATCCCGGGCTAACTCAAGGACAAAAATTATACCACCGGCGTAACAAAACACGTGTGTTCCTAAAAGACATTCTATGTGACTTTCTTAAATTGCCGAATCTCAATAACATGAAAACTCTTTGTCTTCATTGAAATGAGCATTCTGATAAATTCTCTTGCGTTCCACCTGAATTCTCAATTACAAAATGTCAAATATTGTCGTATGTTGCAACTTTAATTGACCCAGCTGGCGGGCTCAAACCCATAATCATACGTGCAACGCGAAAAGTGGAGTTATTTCATGTAAAGATGACCCAGGACGATATCCTTCATCGTTTCTCATCTTACTCAAAAGCCTGAAACGTAAAGGCATATGTGCTTCGATTTATTCATCGCTATTAAAGAGTACCAACTCTTACACCGGACTCTCTTTCATTCGATGAAATTTAACGGTCAAAAAAGACGCTCATCCGTTCTTGTCACTTTGTTACACGCTCGATTTACGCGAAACTTTGTACCTTTATGGTTATCATTTTGCACAACAAATTATGCTTGCTACGATTCAGTTCGGTCTCTCTGCTATTCCTATAACAAATATTCTTATCTATTCTCATACAATTCTCACTCTGAACTCTGAACGTCAATAAATTGTAATTTCATTTTTCCATATTTATCTTGTGATTTGTAATTGCGACTGCTTGGACCACTCCATGGCTGTGAGTTAAGGCACAGTCGGTCAACTGGGCGACCAAACGAAAATCCTCCAACGGGTCTAAGTGGTCGTAACTTTCCTCCTATTTTAGCGATAAGTTAGAAAATAGATGTTCAGTGAGCAACTTAGTCTTAAAATATTTGTACTGCAACTGATTGAATTTATGTAGTTATAATTCACGTGAGGCAAGATTTAAACGTCCCTAGGCAAGCAAATCCTGTAAAGATATGTATATCGAGATAAAAGTATGCACCTTATATAAACAAAATATAAGAACTTAAATAATGACAGCGCTACCCTTAGAGCGCACAACTTACTCTCTCCTGAGCATTTTGAGTAAAAAGCTACCTCATTGCGAGGTTCTCCCATCATAAAGGGGTACGCCTCCGTTTTTGTGTGCTTCTCACCAAAAGCCCTGCAGCAAGAGGCACTGAAGCCTTTCATGACGCTTTCACTCGTTTTGTTAGCCGACGAGGGCTATTTCAAAAAGATTTCTCAGATAACGGATGCCAATTTCTCGGTGCAAGTAAAGTCCTGGGCGATTGGGATTCGTTTGCAGAAGTCCACATTGTGAGGCAAATTGTTGACTGCCATTTACTTGGGAATGACCAACAATAATTCTTTTGGAAACGGTTCAAGCAGCTCAAACGTCCGTTAGGACACGTATCTCCTGTGTAGCCTCTGAACAGTCGTTCAGAGGCGAGCTAACTCTGAAAAGGAGAAAAAACTCCCCATAAATAGGGGTTGATGCGCTGGGCTAGGGACACCGTAAAAAATTAATCTCCAATGAAAACAAGTGGCAAGCCTCAGAAGGAACCCTACGATGACGACCTCCGCAAAAAATATAAAGACCACGAATTACGGATATGCATCTAGAATGTCCGCACCCTTATTTGGGATGGTGCAAATATCCAGCTGGTTTATGTCCTCGGAAGATGCAAGGCTGACAACACTGCAATCCAAGAAATCCGATGGATAGGACAGCGTTGCTTTAAAAAAGCATCCTGTGACATCAACTGTTGGAGCCATGCGAGTAAGCACGAATTTGGATGTAGTTTTGTGGTAAGTAGGAAACTATGTGGCCTCGTCTCCAGGTTCATGCATGTTGACGAGCGTCTAACCGCGATACGCATCAAGGCTAAATATTTTAATATAAGCCTCATTAGTGCGCACGCACCAACGAAAGATAAAGACGACGATGCTAAAGATGAGTACTTTTAACGCTTGGAACGCATGTACTAGCGCTGTCCCAAACACGATGTCAAAATCGTGCATGTCGATTTCAACGCTAAGATTGGGAAGGAAGAAATCGTTGGCCCAACCGTCGGAAAATTTAGACTTCACGACACTACGTCCAATAATGGAGAGAGGCTAATCGATTTCGCCGCAGGTGGGAACATGGTAGTTAGTAGTACCAGATTTCAACATCTCAACATCCACAAGGGTACATGGCTTAGTCCAATTCAAACGAAATTGATCATGTTCTGATTGACGGAATGCACGCATTGAGCGTGTTGGACGTGACGTGGTCTCAACATTGACTCGGACCACTATCTTGCCGCAGCTAAGGTACGCACTAGGCTCAGAGTAGTGCACGCAACAAGTCCAAACATGCTAGACGTCGGAAAGCTGCAATCAGAATAGAAGCCTTTTTAAACACAATTTACCGACTGCTCCGGGAAACCTCTCCATCTTATCAAGATATATCACCCGCTCCATAGATGGAGCTGCCAAGGAGGTCATTTGTTTTAGAAAACCTGTGAATAGTTGGTACGACGAGGAGTGTCGCGATGCTACTGCAGAGAAGAACGCTTCCTATCAGCGAGCTGTTAGCGATATCGAGAGAAACGAAAAGAGGAGAAACGCCTTTTCAGATGCAAGAAAGGCAGGAGATTGAGGATGTTGAGATGTTATGTGACAGAATTGAAGCGCGAAAATTGTACCAAAACCAAAAGGTTAAGCGTCTGACTGAAAGTTTTATACCCGGAGTAACTTTCTATAAGGATGAAAATGGAAATCAAGTAACGGATGAACAGGAGTCACTGAGATAATGGAGGAGTAATTTTTCTAACCTAGAAGGTAGCTATGAAGCGCACAATACCGCCGATAGAGAAATGACACCGGAACCACCAGTGAATGAAAGCACTATTGTAGAGCCACCGGAATATAACGAGTTTAATTCAGTTATTAAAAAATAACAAAGCGGCAGGCTCTGGTGGGCTGCCAGCTGAGTTATTTAAGACCAGCGGCGAAGAGTTGGTTAGGAATATGGACCAACATTTGTGCAAGATATGGTCCAATGAACGCATACCCAATGACTGGAATCTCAGTATTCTCTGTCCTATCTTTAAAAAAGGTGACCCCGCTGTATGCGCCAACTACCATCGGATATAAGATTCTGTCGCGCGTATTGTGTAATCGGCTAAAGCCATATACGGATTTCCTGATAGGACGATATCAGTGTGGTTTCACACCAAAAAGGTCGACCAGTGACCAAATATTCACTTTACGCCAAATCTTGGAAAAGACCCGTGAGTTTAACAAAGACGCACACCACCTATTTTTCGACTATAGAGCCGCTTTCGACACGCCGATACGACCGAAGTTTTTCGATGTCCTGTCTGCACTATGTATTAGAGATGGGCATGGGCCGTGCTTTTTGTGGTGGCACTTCGAGTCGTGCCGTGCTGGCCCGTGCCTGACCAACAAAAAATGCAGTGCCGTGCCGTGCCACGACAAAAAGCACGGCCCATGCCCATCTCTACTATGTATCCAGGCACAAATCGTTCGTCTTTGCATGACGACGCTAACTCACACACAAAGCGTTGTCATCGTGGGAAAAACTTCTTCGACAACTTTCATATGAAGAGTTGTTTAAGGCAGGGCGATGCGTTGTCGTGTAGAATACATCCTACGCCAGTGCCCGTACATACAGACTATGTCAGGCTCGATCTTCCAAAAGAAAGTGGTGCTGCTCGTTTACGCCGATGACATTGATATCGTCGGTACGCAAGAACGGCGAGTAACCAAGTTTTATCATACATTGAAAAACACTCACACAGCTCATGGCTCTTGCATTGGATGCGAACAAGACGAAGTACTTGGTGTCTTCTCGCACTCCGTCATCGCGTCTTGGACGGTCAGTGACTTCGTATATCTTAATTTCGAGATAACCAGCAAAAACAACGTAAACCTGGAGATCTGGCGAAGAATCACGCTTGCCTTCAGATGCTTTTTTGGGCTGAGCAAGCAAATGAGAAGTAAAGCCCTCTCTCGAAAAACGAAAATAAAGATCTATTAGACGCTGATACTCCCGGTCCTATTGTACGACGCAGACGGATGGACCGTGATTGAGTCAGATGAGACAGCGTTGGAAGTCTTTGAAAGGAAGATTATCTATTAGAGTCGGTGACGATTTTAGGTCCCATATGAACCGCGAGCTGTACGAGCTATTCGATAAGGTTGGCATAGTCCAGCGCATAAAATTCAAGCGACTGCACTTGGCTGGTCACCTCATTGGAATAGATAAAAGACCTCTAGCGCGCATAATTTATATGGGGGGCCTAATCTTTATTGGTGGACGCCAAAGTAGATCTCGATCGGGCACGCGAGATAGATCTCTCCGTACTTGGCATTCAAAACGACTGGAACGACGATGACGGAAGCTAGCGCGCCTTCCTAAATGCGGCCATGACCGAAAGACGGTTAAACGCCATTTAAGAAAGTAAATAATGTCCTACAAAAGGAATTGTCTCAAGTACTGCACTACTCAGCCAAAGAGATTTTATACCACCCTCAGCTCCTCATATGGGTGGATTATGAGAGGCTGCAGTTAAGAGTTTTAAGACTCTATTCAAAAAGATTGCAGCTGCTCATAAAATGTCTTTCGAAAGGTGTTACACTTTACTCTCACGTATAGAAACCGTGCTTAATTCAAGTCCTCTTTCGTCAATGAGTAATGACCCTACTCAAATGTCAACATTGACACATAGTCACTTTCTACGTGGTGTTCCCTTGATCTTTATTCCTGAACACGATAAACACAATATTTCTTTTATTGACCGGTGGAAAAGTTATTCATCACTAGAAAATAGTGTACATGTGTTTTTACACATTCGACGTCTCCACAAGTGGCAACATCCGCAGCGCAACCTGGAGAAAGATGATCTCGTCGACGTGAAAAATGTGCTCTTACCGCCCACGGAGTGGCATATTGGACCCGTAGGGAAACCCATTGCTGGGCCAGAAGGAAAAACTCGTGTAGCATAAATTCGCACATAGAATATATCGAATATTCGTCCCGTTGTCAAACTTGTGTGCTAAGCAACTCTCGAATACCCCATTTCTAACTCACGCATTCTTATAATTATTTACATTATATCTCTCCTATAAATGCACATTCCACAATTAAAATTTCCATCCTACTTTGAGGCTAGCGACCACATTTTCTAACAACGCGCCTAAAGAAAATAATAATTCTAATTACATTTATGTTTGTTTGCTTCACAGCTCATGGTTCATGTGGATGTTGTGCCAAAGAATCATACAATTCGATTTTGCATTCGTTTCTATGCCATTGTCTTGTTCGCTCGCACACGCTCGGAAAATGTGGATCCAAAACTCTAATCAATCTCTAATGATCCGATCATCAGCGTCGTTTTCAGCTTCGTCATCATCAACATTGTCTTCGTCAGCCTTGTCGTAATCAGACTCAGCCTCGTCAGCTAACGCAGAGTCGAATTCATCAAATACTTCAGCAGCCACTACGCAAGTTCAGCGTCAGCGCACGCAGCAACACCAAGAGCCTCACCAGCAATACCGGCAACCGCAGGACCGATCCCTAAGCTATTCGCGTACGCGGAATCGTCAACGGGGCTAGTGCATGCAGCACTAACTCCGACGCAGCCGAATAAAAAAGCCATTCGGGCTCGTAGCTTAATGCAGCGAAGGCTCCATTTTGCGCAAGTGCAAGGCGGGTAGTATATTTAAGGCTAAACTGAGCCCCAAACAGGTACTCTCATACATTTATACTAGATTTATTTGTTATATTAAATTATTTAGAATCATTCGAAGCATTTTGTATTGTATCGATTCATTCAATATTTTTCATACAAAATATGTACAAACAGTGTCATGTAGACTTAAGTCTCCAAAGCCGCAAGTAGTCGCATAGAATTCTTTAGCCCTGGGATAATTCTCGAATGTATTTGCGCCATATTTCTATCTGCACTATTCCAATGGATTTTGGCGCTTTAAACTGACTGCGAAACCAACGTTTAACAAACTCTCGTTTACTTCTTCTTCGACCAGCAACCAAGACGTTACTTGCGGCTTTCTGATTTGTTTAATATTTTTCTGTACCTAAACTAAGACCAATTTCATTCAAATAAATGAATTTATTTTATTCGAATTGTGGCGTTTGCTTTTATTTTTTTTTAATTTTACAACAAGGCGTCCGCTGAAGTTGCGCAATTAACAAATCACTTAATTTGCAACTCATAAATTAAAAAAAAAACCCCAGTAAGTTAAAGATATAGAAGCTTAGCGGTTGAGAAAATTTCTGTAGTGGTATTAATAGATGTATATTTCGTTGGCAGTATTTTTAACTTTTTAACAGATTTATGCTTACCAAATGGTCATCTATTAAATTGTTTTTCTTTTCGTCAGCTGGCACTTTCAAATTTATGGATGCATGATTCCAGTAAAGATCTGGTACCAAATTTATATTATCTTGTTTAGATTTTACATCAGTTAGTTGCACGGTACAAACTGGTCCATCCATTTTTGTAGTTATTTCCAAATGACCAGAACCAGGTCTTAATTTCATGGGCCGAATACATTGTTCTAAAGGAACTGCTTCAGAGATAGTCACTCTTGATTTAGATTCAATTCGTCCCAAAACTGCGTCGCAACCGGGACGTAGGTCATATAATCCATTTTGAGTCTTAAATTAGAAAAAATATATAATAAATTATTAAATATTGTATACCAACAAGAAAGTACGTTCCGTCTGTAACTATTGCTTTTCTGTAAATGAGTTAGGATTGGTATATGAGAGGAGTCATGGTGGAGATGGAATTGACTAGCTCAGTCGAAATGGCGTGGTTTGTTATTCGCATCTACCCTCACTCATAAGCATAAAAAAAATGCCATAACTAAAAAAAACGGATCGCCGATAAAAATATGTTACCAGACAAAATGGTTTAGAGAGTTTAAATTACTATTTTTAGTCCGACGATTAGTTCATGATGGAAGACCAGGAGTGCATTTTGCCCTTCCCATGATACACCATGGCAAGTACAAACACTCACAACGTTACGTAGGAGCCCCTAAATAAATATGAACAGTTAATTCTCATTGTTCAGTTAGCACTAAATATAATTTTTTAAATAATGGTAATTCATGTTTACTTAATATTAATAAAGTTTAAACATTTTGGTACGTTAGAAGAAAAATGGAGGAAATCGAAGTGGATAATATGAAATAATCGTAAGAATCTAAACACGAACAAGATCTAATAAAAAGAATTATTTCAGAAAATGGTTTAACGCAGGATGAGTATTAACTTAATATAAATATAATCTATGATTTTGTTTTTTTGCGCACTGTGATTCTTACTGAATTTAGATGTACGATTTTTTTTCTGCATACATTGCACGAGGAGTGCGCACTTCTAGTTGTAAAAGCAAATTTCTAAAAAGTAATAAAAGTTAATGCAAACGGAACAGTTAATTTTTCTACATTTTGAGCTTTAAATTAAACGCATGTTAAATTTTAATTAAGATGTAACTAGTGGGCTCCGTCCCCTACTTTTTCGCTACGCCCCGGTTGCCGGCATGCGTGCATACAGATTAGGAGAGGAGCAGCGCAACTAAGGGTAGGCAATGAAATATAATTGCAGCTAAAAGTAGAAAAAAAACGTTCTTAAAGAATAGCAAATGCAACACAATGATTGAATTTTAACAGCAGTAGCTTAGCTTTGAAAAAAATAGTGAATTTCTTCGTTCCACACTTTGGATGCAAGTTCCATTATTTCTCACAAAAACTCAAGAAGATTGGCAAGCATCTGTAATTCGTAAAAAATCTTTTCCAGAAACGCGAAAGTTAGTTCTACTAGCTATCTCACCGCATACTGATATATCATTAGAAAGCAAGTACATCAAGTACATCATACATTGTTTGCAAGTCGCATCTTCGCTTATATTTACAAGTTCATCGCAAGGCATCAATCAGACTGCAGTATTGGACCATCGGAGGACGCAAAACGGTATCCAAAGTGGTCGCTAAATGCGTTAAGTGCTTTTGCGCAAGACTTCATCTAGTAGAAAACATCATGCGAGATTTTCCAAAGGACCATGCAAAGACCTCGACGGCATTCTTCGTTAAAGGAGTTGACCATTGCGGATCATTTTATTATAAGGCTTAAGCGTCATCACGTCATCTAAATCCTCATTGGCTACAGCTACTCCAAATACAACATATATGCAAGTACTTTTTTTCAACATCAATAGTAGTCAAACTTCCACAAATCTTTGACTCATCGAAAACAGTTAACTCTAATAGATCAAACAATGAAACTGAAAACGTAAACAGTACGAACAACAACACAAATTGTCAGTCAAATTTAAAAAGAAATAGGAATTTGCATTCGCCCAATAAGCAAATCAAAAACAGCAACAAAAACTAAAAAATAATATACAAACAAAATTACAAGAGTACTGGCTTAGCAGACCAACTACATCGAACAGGTTCGAACTGTTAGCCGGCTTTGATGACAAAACTAACAGTAATACAGACTCAGTGCAAGCTCCATGAAAAATTAATAAGCTCCCTCCAATTTATGCACAGGACGTTGGCCAAATTAAAATTCTAAATGAAGCCCTTAAGGAAGTGGCTCTAAAAAAACTTTGAGCTGAAAGCATCAGCTAACAATGAAGTAAGAATACAGACAACAGAATCAACTTACTAAAAAAAATTATAAATATTTACGCCAAAAAAAAACCAACTAAATATTATACCTTTAAGGCAAAAGAAGATAGGAGCTTCAAAGTCAGGAATATATATACAGTTGACATAGAAAAAAAAATCGGAGTGTTTTTATAGGCACTGACAGTTATCATATCATAACCGGATAGGTTTCTGGGAAATAAAAAATATAATAATAATTTACGATTTGAAATCGGCGTATCGATTTACAGTGTCCCCTACAATATGCTTTTTGCATATTATAATAGTTTTGTTTTTATCAATCACTAAAAAACTATTTAGGCCCTGTACCGAAGGTACAAGAGCCTATTGGTTTTGTGCAAATGTATGTAACAGGTAGAAATAATAATCGGAGACCCCCCAAAGTTACCCCCATTATGGTCAGGAGCGATAGAGGAGTCGATATAGACATGTCCGTCTGTCCGTCTGTCCGTCCGTCCGTCCGTCTGGCCGTCCGTATGAACGAAAGGATCTCGGAAACGGTAATAGATAGAGACTTCGTGTTTTTTGCATTCGACTAGGACTGCTCCGGAATTTTACAAGTTTATTTTAAAAACTTGCCCCTCCCCCCCCCCCCTTCCCCATAAAATCACCCCCAAGGGTAAAAATTTCTTCGGCGCAAAAAAAGTAAGTATGCCAGTATAGAGATATCGTCCTTCTTAGCAAAAATCCGAAAAGTTCATCAAAATCGGATAATAAATGACGATTTTATAAGCAATTGAATTTGAGCGACCCCCCTTTTCGTTTCATACATAAAAAAAATGGTTTAAAAGGCACTTAGTCGTGCAGTGAGAAGTGGTCATGTGTTTGGTCATAAGCTAGGGGAACATTTAATGTGTTTGTTAGGCGACCTGCACTGGTACAGGGCCTCTTACAGTCGGTTACGCCCGACTGTGATTTTCTTACTTGTTTTGATTTATTTTTAGTCGACATGGCGTTTTTTTTTTAGTTTCAGACACAAATTTTTTTTTATTCTACTGATCCTGGTCAGGATATTAGGTCAAAGTTCTACAAACTCAGCGATAGCATTTAAATAGTTTTAAGATAGAATGGAAATATATGAATAAAAAGGGAGCCGCTTGCTTTGGCGGACCTGTACTTAACAAAGACTCAACGAGTATGTTTCTTATATCTTTTAAGAATTCGAAATCAAATAAATGTTAGTAACGACTTGCTAAATATCTTCTTCAATATATTTATGTGAAGCAAATGTTCATATAAATGCTTTAAAGACATTAAGTCAAAATTTTATTTTTTTATTTGTGTACTGAATTTACAATCAGTTCAAATATAAGTACAATAATCAAATTTGATAGTAACCTAATATATTGGTATTCCAAGATCCTTGTGTATGTTATCGTTTCGAAGCTACCATGGTGCGCCAGTGATCTTTCGGAGTGTAATATTTTGGTATCTCTGCAAAATATTTATGTTGGACCTAGCTGCAGTTCCCCACAGCTGTATTCCATATGTACACACAGGTGTAAGGATGGCTTTGTAAAGCCTTATTTTATCTTCAAGACTGAGTTTTTATCTGGAACCAAGTAACCAGAACATGCGCTGCGTTTTAATGTTCAGTTGTTTTCTTTTAGCATGTATATGATTTTTCCAAGTTGGTCGCTTATCTAATATCACACCTAGATATTTTATAGCGTTGCACAAAGGAATCAACATATTATAAAACCTGATTCGGGAACTAGAACCTGTTCTGAACTTAAATAATATGTGTGCTGACTTTTCTGCAAATTACTATGTTCCATTTCTTCATCCAAAATTATGTATTAACATCGGGTGCAAGATTTCAAGAATCCTGACGATTGAAAGTTAGAGAAAATTGACTTGAAACAATCCGTTGCATAGATACAAACAAGTGAAGCTACAAAATAGTTTTGCGAATGTACTCTATAGACGCCTGGAGAGATGATAATAAAGCTGTATAGCTTAATACTATACGGTGTTGTTCGTATTTTGCAATTTTTCCCCTTGTGTGGGCTAGGAAGCGAGCCGTTCGTTGTTAATGAAAAATTTCAATGTTGCGCTCATGTTCGTCGTGTGTAGTGTGGTGTACGTACTAGAGACAAGGGCGCGGGCCCGTGCCGGGCTTCGTGTCAAGCGGACCTTGACTTAAAAAAGGCTTGTTCGTGCCGCCGAACATCAATGGAATTTATCCCGTGCGGTCCCGGGCCTAAGCCCTAAACACGAACACAAAAAAAAACCCGAAGGGAACGAAAAGGCCCGAAAGACACGAAAAACCCATACAATATATTTAATTTTGTCTGTACTTATATAAAGTTCTAAAAACAAAGCACTGAACAGCTTAACACATCTCTATAAATTTATATCGTACAAAGTATCGTACTGTTTCACATATCTAAAATAAAGTAATTGCTTTAAAATGAGTAAGGAAAGAATACAGAACGCCATTCGCCCCAAAAGTGACGCAATAAAATGATTGGAAAATAATAAAGCAAAAAGCAAAGTGTGGGAGAATTTTTATCTAGTTCAAAAATCAACTAAAATGATTTTGTGTGCTGCAAAGTTTGTAAAATGGTGCTAGCATACAACAGCAAAAATGGTGCTAGCATACAACAGCAAAAACGGCACCGGAACTTTATCCCGCCATAAAAGAGTTGCGATTGCTGCCGCAACATGTAAACAAATAAAAATGCCGACATTTATCAATAAAGAAAGTGCCCAAGCGTGACTTGGGTGAAATAGCGCGGAAATAGCTCCCTTTGATTGCTATAGATTTGCACTCACTCAGTGTAATCGAAGTTATAATATTTTACCTTTACATTAAGAATACAATTGTTAACTTTTTCCATCTATTGGTAGGACGAGGGGATTAGTGACTATGCGCAAACAATTCTTAATATAGGCGCAGAATATGAAAAGCAACGATCTAGTTGTTTCACGAAAAGGTTGAGCTCAACTGTGAGGATAGATGACTACAAAAGCTTTAAAGAGGAGATCAGAGCAGAATATTCTCAAAAAAGTTTTATTTCTCTTAGTGCACACTTTATAAATGAGACTTTATGTCGCTCTACTAGGTATAAGGGAATTTGTGGATGACAAAAAAAAACAGGTGAAAAGATAATAACTCACGTGAAAAACATACTTATTGAATTTAATGTGTGAAAACATTAATAATTCCGTTTTTGTAACTGATAATGGAGCAAAAGTGTTGTTGCTACTTTTAAACAGTACAAACGACTATCTTGTGTTTGCCACAATTTAAATTAAGTAATAAAACACGTATTTGAAAAGAATCCACTTCCTGACATTAAATCCTACTAATATTATAAATGCGAAAGTTTGTATGTATGGATGGATGTATGTATGGACTGATGTATGTATGGATGTTCCTCTCTTACGGCTAAACCGCTCAACCAATTCGTCTGAATTTTGGTATAGAGATAAATGGGATGATGGAAAAGAACATAGGCTACGTTTTGACAAATTCGGAGGGGGTGTTGCCTACCCCCATATAAGCGACAATCAAAATTTGTCATATCTTTGCATCCATTTAAGGTACAGAGATGAAATTTGGTGTACATGTTAAGAGGATGAGGAGACGTCAACCTGTTAAGTTTGGACAAAACTGGAGGGGTTTTTGCCATTGTCATTAATATATTATTAAACAATATTGGTACAATGTTTTAAGCTCTAAATTGTCAAAAACTTTAAAACAAGATTTAGATAGATAAAGACACGCTGGAATTCAACATACATCATTTATGAAATGGAAACTGAAAAAAAGTATTTTGTTAGAAAAAAACGAACTTCAACGACTATCAAATTTAGATTTCAACTTCGGCAATTGCTTGCAGTCAGGGTAATGCTTTCAAATTTAATTGAAGTACGACAAAAACTGCATTTCCTGAAAACGTTTTAGCCGATCCAAATGTGCACGAGTTTTTTCAATTCATGGATGTGAATTTAAAAAAAAAAAAAAAAGAATATTAGAGAAAATTTAGTTATTACTGAAATGGACAACTATTTGGCCATACATGTTTCGCCTGACATATCTACCTTAACGTTCTGGAAAAATACCACCGACTTGAAATTCTTACAAAGTTTGGCTCGAAATATTTTATCTATCCCAGTAATTTCGGCAACAAGTGAGCGAATCTTCTCAACATCTGGCAATTTATTAACCAATAAACGGACTAGACTTTTAAGTTCGAATATTGAAAAAAAAAATGTTCTACATAAAAATATGTAATGTAATAGCGCGATTATTTAGTACTGACGTCAAATGAAAATAGATGATTAAAATTTTTTTTTTTATCTAAATATACGAGAAGCATAGCAACACTTGCGTCGTCTAAATTTTTCAGCGGTAAACACCAAAAGAATCATTGCATGCATAATTTGAGGTTTATGTATTAAAGTAAAACAAATTAAGATTTTAGTAGTTCTACGAGACACAGTATATTAATTAATTGATGAAATAAGTACATAGAATGAATTTCCCAAGATTTAACCTTCGGAATAAATAATGCCGACATTAACAAAATAGATTTTTCAAGAGTTAGTTAATTTATAAGTTTAAGACGATGTATGTAAGGATACTAGGATTGCAGCGAGGAGAAATTGTTTCTAAACAGTATCTGTATGATGGATACTCATTGAGGGGTCGAAAAATAGCTTCTTAATCAGGAAACTAATTGCATATTTTTTTCTCGCATAGAATTTCTAACGAATTTCAAAAACCGCATAAATTTCAGCAAATCCTGCCGGGATAGCCTGTACATGACAAACATAGCTTTGTGATATAACATCACTAAGGTAATTTATAAATAATACAAAAAGTAATATTCCATAATAGCAATCTTGTGTATATCGCATCTATTGGATATATTTATTCCAAATCGATAGTACTTTTGATTTTATAACAGACAATTCCAATAGCTATAGCAACGGATCGAATTTAAGTACACTATTTACTGCACTAAGTACACTATCTGGACAAGGGGAGAGACTCTTTAAAAGAGACAATCTAAATATACTAGTGACATACTAGGAATTATTCGTATAGGAATTATGGAGGCAGAATAGTTTGTGGGAAAATTACTTGAAGAGCGTTTATATAAAAATAAATGTGCAAAATATCAGAGATGTAACTATAAAACTGAACAGTAGTGCTTACCACCCATTGACTCTAAAAAAATGTAATAATATAAATGAGACGGATGTTAGCATGCTTCCAAAAGTGGCACATTCACTCCAGAACAAATCCGGTTCCTAAAGTCTAAAAATGCTTTAAAATGTAATAAAACTTAAAAACAGTGAACATAAGGAAGTTAAATATAATAAAGGTGATTACGTTGGATTTGGATTTGGGAGATTGGGATTTGTTTGCTCAAGTGCACATTGTGTGGAAAGTTGTTGACTGCCATACACCTGGGAATGGCCAACAATGATTCTTGTGTCAAACGGTCCAACCAACTCACACGTCCGTTAGGACACGTATCTCCTGGGTAGCCTCTGAACATCCGTTCAGAGGTGAGCTAACGTGAGAAGGCAAAGGGGCCCCTCTCCTTTAAAAACGGGTTGGTACGCTGGGCTTGGGACCCGCCACTTTAAAAAAAAAAACCCCCCCAATGAAAACTAAAGGAAAGCCTAAGAATTGAATGTTGACGACCCCCGCAAACGCTATAAGGATAATGATTTGAGGATATGCACCTGGAATGTCTGCTCTAAAAAAGCATCCTGTGACATCTACTACAGCTGCCATGCGAGTAAGCACGAATTTGGATGTGGTTTCGTGGTGAGTAGGAAACTACGTGGCCTTGTCTCTAGGTTCACACCTGTTGACGAGCGTCTAGCCGCGATACGCATCAAGGCTAAATATTTTTATATTAGCCTGATTTGTGCGCTCGCCCCGACGGAAGAGAAAGACGACGATGCTAAAGATGAGTTCTATGAGCGCTTGGCTGAGTCCTGATCAAAAAACACGCAACCAAATTGATCATGTTCTGATTGACGGAAGGCACGCGTCGAGCGTGTTGGACGTGCGAACGTTACGTGGTCCTAAAATTGACTCGGACCACTATCTTGTCGCAGCCAAGGTACGCACTAGGCTCAGTGTAGTGCATGCCGCACGTTCCAACGTGCAACGAAGGCTAGACGTCGGCAAGCTGCAATCAGAGCAGACCACCACAGCCTTCTCAAACACACTCTCCCGACTGCTCAGGGAAACCTCTCCGATTTCTCGAGATATATGTGAGCAGTGGACACATATTACCCGCTCCATAGATAGGGCTGCCAAGGATGTCATTGGTTATACAAAACCTGTGAAGAATTCTTGGTACGACGAGGAGTGTCGCAATGCTACTGCAGAGAAGAACGCTTCCTATCAGCGAGCTGTTAGAGAGCGATATCGAGAGAAACGGAGAGAGGAGAAACGCCTTTTCAGACGCAAGAAAAAGGAGCAAGAAAGGCGGCAGTTTGAGGATGTTGAGATGTTACGTAACAGAAATGAAGCTCGAAAATTCTACCAAAAGGTCAAGCGTCTGACTGAAGGTTTTAAGCCCGGAGTAACTTTCTGTAAGGATGAGAATGGAAGTCTGGTAACGGATGAACAGGAATCACTGAGATTATGGAGGAGTCATTTCTCCAACCTACTCGGAGGCGATGAAGCGCACAATACCGCCGAAAGAGAAATGACACCGGAACCACCAGTTAATGATGGCACTATTGTAGAGCCACCGGACTATTACGAGGTCGATTCAGTTATTAAAAAGCTTAAAAATAACAAAGCGGCAGGCTCTGATGGGTTGCCAGCTGAGTTATTTAAGACCGGCGGCGAAGAGTTGGTTAGGAGTATGCACCAGCTTTTATGCAAGATATGGTCCGATGAACGCATACCCAATGACTGGAATCTCAGTGTTCTCTGTCCTATCTTTAAGAAAGGAGACCCCGCTGTTTGCGCCAACTACCGCGGAATAAGTCTCCTTTCCATTGGATATAAGACTCTGTCGGGCGTATTGTGTAATAGGCTGAAGCCATATACCGACTCACTGATAGGACGATATCAGCCGATAAGAGCGAAGTTCTTCGACGCCATGTCTGCACTAGGTATCCCGGCAAAGATTGTCCGCCTTTGCATGGCGACGCTATCTAACACACAAAGCGTTGTCAGGGTGGGGAAAAACCTCTCCGACCCCTTTGATACCAAGGGAGGTTTCAGGCAGGGCGATGCTCTATCGTGCGATTTTTTCAATCTCCTGATGGAATACATCCTACGCCAATGCCCGTACATACGGAGTATGTCGGGCTCGATCTTCCAAAAGGAAGTGATGCTGCTCGCTTACGCCGATGACATCGATATCATCGGTACGCAGGAACGGCGAGTCAGCAAGGCGTTCTCGGAGATTGAAAAACAGTCTCGGCTCATGGGTCTAGCGGTAAACGAGGACAAGACGAAGTACTTGGTGTCTTCTCGCACTCCGTCAATGCGTCTTGGACGGTCAGTGACGATGGAGAATTTCAACTTCAGTGTTGTAGAAAACTTCGTCTATCTCGGAACAGAGATCACCAGCAACAACAACGTCAGCCTGGAGATCAGGCGAAGAATCACGCTTGCAAACCGATGCTTTTTTGGGCTGAGCAAGCAAATGAGAAGTAAAGCCCTCTGTTCGCGCCAGGCCGAACCGCGATTAGCTTTAGTTTAAATCTTAAGTGTAACGGACTGTAGTTAGTCTAAGGCGACGACTCTGAGGTTGTACATGCCGGTTAACCGAGGAATGAATCGGTTAACTGGAAAGCAAGGTTTTTTTGTATGTTTGGCGCAACTTTGGAGTTGGCGCAAAAGTCAGTCCATTCGGATCCAGCAATGTTAAACGTCTTCGCTTATAAACTACGCTAAATAAACGGTAATCTTTTCCGAAATCCAATCGTTTTTGTTTCAATTCGTTTTCGGTTGTGTTAACTTTGTTTTTCCTGCGATTCCTCCGCGCTTCGCTAGTGCAACAGGAAAGGAACTAAATCATCAGCCATACCCAACACCAACAAGGCAACGACGGCTGCAGCAGCATAGAAGGCAGATTGCTTCCAACTCATGTAAGTCAGCGGCGGCCTTCGTTTCTCCTACACTAAAACTAACCCCTTAATTTAACGGTCTCTACCCGTTCAACTTATTGTAACCACCAAAGCAGTGCTAACCCGCACGGCTTTTAAACATGGTCCTTCGAGCCTTTTTTTGAAAAGCCCTAAAACTTTACAGCCTAATTCATATATATACTCATATATATATATATACTCATATATATAAGTACAGTAAAAGTACTTGTTTGCCGCCAATTTGGTATATAACATTGTATATAGGCACTTATATACAACTATATACTAATATATATTCACATATATATATATACAGTATATAAAAAATTATTACCCGCCAATTTAGTATATAACTATATACAATTAATATCTCATACATATCATATAAAATCTAATAATAAACAAACAAAAAGTAAATAGCTGTGCCAAAATTTACAACAAAAAAAGTTACACATTGGAATCATATATATTTACATATATGTACATATATACATATATACAAAGTGCACTACTATTTTTTTTTATTTTTTCTCGCTGGCGATCTCAATTTTAAAGAAAAAAAAAAAAAATTCTGTGTGTAATAAGTGTTTTAAATATATACATATAATAATTATAATTTTAAATTTCAAAAAAATTATAATAATAATATAATTGTTTTACATACATATATGTGCACATATGTAAATACATTGTTTTGGTTTTTTGCATTGGAAAACACAATTGCGGACACAAAAATATATACGCGCAAAAATATAATTTTGGTCACAAAAATATATACACGCAAAACTAAAATTTTGTAAAGTGACATAAAATTTCGTGAATTTATTAATACATAAGATTTGCCGCCATATTTTCATATACATACTATATACACATTTGCACACTGCATTATATATAAAAATTTCCACACTACACACATATCTACATATTATATATACATTTGAACACTACACACATATCTACATACTATATACACATTGGCACACTACACACATATCTACATACTATATACACATTTGCACACTGCATTATATATAAAAAAATTTGCACACTACACACATATCTACATACTATATACACATTGGCACACTACACACATATCTACATATTATATACAAATTTTGTACACTACACTCATATTTACTGTACACTACACATACATTAAAAAAAAAAAAATAGAAATAAATAAATAATAAATAATAATAATAGAAATAAATAATAGAAATAAATAAATGTTAGCATTTTCCCAGCATTTTATTATTAAATATTTCAAGTTTATTAACTAATATAAAAATCAAAAATTGTGCAATTATTTAAGAAAAAACATCAACATCATAAATAAACAAACAAAAACCCCGCTTCACGAAAATTTACAAAAACAACATAAATTTAAGTTGTAAACAATTATAATTATATATATGTACATATATATATATTTATATATAGATATATATGCGGAATAAATGTGCATCCAGCACCCAGCATAGAAGAAACATAAAAAAAAAAAAAAAAAAAAAAACGAACTTACACATATCTGCATACAGATTATAGATGTAAATATTTTTGCGGTTTTTTTTTTACAAAATTAGGCCCCAGTTGGGAAAAAAAAATTTTTTTTTGTTTAATTTTTGCACAGTATATAAAAACTAAACAACTATATACAAATTTCTGCACATTTTTTTTATATATATTCTCTTAAAAAGTGCAAGTTCCGCATACACTAAAAAAAAAAAAAAAATTTTTTTTACTTATTTCTACGAAATCAAAGTTATTAATATATAAACAAATATTTGCAATATATACAATATCCCAAAAAAGATACTCAAAACCATAAAAATAAAGCATTCTGAATCCTTCCTTCGTTACCCGCTTAAATAAAGTTTGATAACGTTCTGCTTACTTGTGTGCACACAAAGTAAGCGATTCATTCTCATTGGATTTTTTTTCCCTTAAAGTAATTACCTGTTGGAAATTGCCCGCTGCTTACTTCCTGCTTACATAGTAAGCAGTTGAAATTTTTTCTGTTTTGTTTCTGATTTCCCATATCAGGACATATAGAGCAACATAAATAACAAACCCTCCGTCTCTTTTCAAGTTTGCTACTTATTTATTGTCTCTCTTTTAACTCGAAAGATACATAAAATCAATAATAATGACAACTTTGCAAATTTTTGATGTGGCTCGGAATCAGTTAGATGATTTCTGCAAACTCACTGCTGAATTAGCAGAAGAAAGCCGAAATGGTACGCTTGACGCGAGACTCATTAGAGCGGCACAGTTGTATGAATGTCTCGCGAGCGCATACACAACAGTGCTGTTGGATGAAGAAGATAAAGTGGCGGCCAGTGTTAAACTAGTAGCAAGAGAACAGTTTGTAGAGTCCGAAAGGGAATATTTTGAATTGAAAGGAAAGTTGGATGACTTGCTAGAGCTCCAAGCTTCAGGTTCTCGAAGTGGTATCGGTCGAGCTGCTTCCTCCACCCAAGTAAGAACAGTACCTGCTACCACACACAGTTTTGTCAAGATCCCAACTTGTGACACCGAAACATTTTATGGGAGTTACGAAGAGTGGCCAGCATTCAGGGATGTTTTTACAGCCATTTACAACAATCATCCACACCTCACCCCTGCACAAAAGCTTTACTATTTGAGGGATAAAACTCGAGGTAAAGCTGGGGCAATTGTGAAAAGATTCGGACTTTGCGATGAGAATTTCGCTCTTGCATGGCAAGCTCTCAAGGAGCAATATGAGAACAAACGTCTTTTAGTGGATATTCAACTCAAGAGTCTCTTCAACATTCCACAGGCGTCAGTCGAAAATAGTTCATCTCTGAACAAAATTCAGTCAACAATAAACGACTGTCTCGCAGTTCTCAAGGCACAAGATGTTCCAACAAAAGACTGGGATCCTCTCTTGGTATACCTAGCATCAACAAAGCTCCCTGATGAAACATTAACACTTTGGGAGCAATCTCTGGAAATCCATCGGGAATTGCCTACCTGGTCTCAAATGAGCATGTTTTTCTCTAAGCGAATAGAGGTGCTCGAGAGGGTAAACACGATGAAAGTGTCTAAACGTCCAACACAGACAGCCCAATATTCTCATAATAAATCGCAGTCGTTTCACACACCAGCGACCAACAGTGACTATGAGTGTAGATGTTGCAGAAAACCTCACTCTATACGGCGATGCTCAGAATTTTTAAAGTTATCTCCTAAGGCGAGGTTTGAGCTCGTAAAAAGGGCGAAAATATGTGTTAATTGCCTCTCACATGCTCATCAATCAGGGGAATGCAAAAGTACAAATTTATGCTCTAGCTGCCAAAAATCCCACCACACTCTACTACATTTTCAAACTCAAAATTCCAATAATAGTAATAAACCCTCTACTTCTCGATTAGCATCGTTTGTTACACGAGCGGCTAATCAATCTCCATCTACTTCTCAAGTAGTGCAGGAGATATCTTCTAGCGATGATGGCTCACCGGCGGTATATTCTCACTACTCGTCGAACAACCAGTCCATCGTACTTCCAACAGCACTTGTTCATGTTCAGCATAACGGTGAACTCTTCGTGCTACGAGCATTAATTGACCAAGGCTCTCAAAGGTCTTTTATTGCTGAAAAAACTCAGAGAAAACTCTCTTTGCCCACTATTTCCGAAATCACTAATATTTCAGGAATGGGTGGAACTTTTCTCCAGAGGGCGTCTAAAGTGTGTCCGCTCTCTTTGACCACAAAAAATAGACAAGTCTCGGTTTGTGTTCAGGCTATCGTTCTGCCTAAACTAACCAACTTTTTGCCCTCGACGTCTCTACCAAAAGTAGACATTGATGAAATTCAAAACTTTGACTTGGCAGACCCAAATTTCAACAAGCCAGCTCAAGTCGACCTTGTTATTGGATCTGACATAGCCCCACAAATTATGCTGAATGAGTCCAAATCTCAAATCGGTGGGACTCTACTCGCTCAGAGCACAATTTTCGGCTGGATTTTAAGCGGGCCTCTTTCTTCCTCAAGTTGTAATTTCTCAACATTCACGTCGGCTGATTCCGAAGAGGATATAAACATGCAACTCCGACGGTTTTGGGAGATTGAGGAAGTGAGTGTTCCGAGGCCAAAATCTGATAATGATCTCAGGTGTGAGGAGCTGTATACGTCCACTACATATCGCCAACCCGATGGCAAGTACGTGGTACGTCTCCCGTTTCGCCCAGAGTTTCCCGAAAAAATTTCGCTCGGTTCATCTCGAAATGCCGCCATTGCTCAATATATGAGAATGGAGCGCACACTGAGTCGAAAAGAAGAGTTAAATGTTGAGTATCACTCTGTGCTCAACGAATATTCAACTCTGAATCATATGACTATAACTTCACCCCAAGAAGTTGGTCGAGATGGCAAATTCTTCTCTTATTATTTGCCTCATCACGCAGTTTTACGTCCTCAGAGTAAAACTACAAAGCTGCGAGTGGTTTTCAACGCCTCAAAAAAGTCTCAGAATGGCGTATCGCTAAATGATGTTCTCGAGACTGGACCCACTTTGCAAACAGATCTTCTTGGCGTAATTCTAAATTGGCGTTTTTATCAATACGTTTTTAGCGGTGATATTGAGAAAATGTATCGCCAAATTATAGTGCATAAAGATGATCGCGACTTCCAGCGTATCGTTCTTCGCACCGTTCCTGGAACCCCTATTCAGGATTTTGCTCTGAGCACGGTTACATTTGGCGTTAATTGCTCGCCTTATCTGGCAATTCGCACTCTCCACCAGTTAGCTCATGATTGCAAAGATGCCTTCCCTTTGGCATATCCCATTTTACGCCAAGAGACGTATGTTGACGACATTCTGTCTGGTGCTCACGATTTACAAACAGCGCAAGATTGCCAGTCTCAACTAATGAATACTCTTAGCAGTGCAGGTTTTAACTTGCGAAAGATCACGTCCAACCATCCCCAGCTGCTGCAAAAAATTGTCCCCGACGATCTGCTAGACTCCAATTTTCTCAAAATGCCTGATTTTAGTGCAACAAAGACACTCGGCATTAATTGGAACGCAATGACAGACACTTTCTCTTACTCTGTTAAAATTGTGGAGGTCACCTCTTCTATAACAAAGCGTCAGATACTGTCCTATGTATCAGCTTTGTTTGACCCCGCAGGCTGGCTTACACCGATTATCGTGCAAGCCAAGATTTTGTTACAGCAACTTTGGCTGGAAGGTAATGGGTGGGACGATGCAGTAAAGCCTCTTTCCCTTATAAGATGGCATAACTTTTTGAAAAATCTTTCGGCTATTGAAGCAATCCGGATACCACGCTGGCTCGGGTTCTCCCTAAGCCCGAATATACAGCTACACGGATTTTGTGATGCTTCTGAAAAAGCTTATTGCGCTGCTCTCTATTTGCGCATTGCCTCTCCCGAAGGCACGATTTCATCCAGACTGCTTGTAGCGAAAAGCAAAGTAGCTCCACTACAGACCGTCAGTCTCCCTCGACTTGAGTTGTCCGGAGCAGTTCTGCTTACTCGGCTAATCAAGCACGTGCTAAGTAATGTGCAGTCGTTCTCTCACCAACTGCATTTATGGTCCGATTCGTCTATCGTACTGGCTTGGTTAGACAAACCACCTCATGTCTGGAAGACGTACGTTGCGAACCGGATTGCTCTCATTCGGCAAAACGTATCGAATACTGCTTGGAGGCATGTTTCGTCAAGGGATAACCCCGCAGACCTGGGGACCCGAGGGTGTTCCACCGATGAGCTGCAGAATTGTGCTCTGTGGTGGAACGGACCGTCATGGCTTACTCAACAGCCAAATACGTGGCCCACTACGCAACCTCTTCATATCGCTCCACCCGAAGCAAAGAAAGTGGAGGTGTTGCATACTGTTCAGGAGGATTGGGATATTTGCTCGGAGTTTACTTCGTACCCTCGAGCGTTAAGAACCACAGCACGCATGCTAATGATGGGTCGCTCCAGCAGCAAATCCCAAGTAGATGCTAATATTCAGCACGCTGACATAAGCACGGCTAAGGTGCGTTTAGTTCGTGCAGCACAAAAGCACTACTACCCTCAAGAGTACTCCTTGCTAGAAAAAGGTCAGCCGGTATCTTCGAAAAGTTCACTTGCATCCCTTAATTTGATGTTGGATGCAGATGGTCTGATTCGGGTTGATGGTCGCCTATCTCACGCTATTCTATCCTATAGCGAACGGCACCCCATCTTGCTTCCGAGCAAGTCCCGATTATGCAATTTGTTTCTTCAGTTCGTGCATAATACTCTATTGCACGCTGAGGTACAATTGATGATGCGAGCAGTTCGCCAGGAATTTTACGTGCCCAGATTAAAAAACTATATCAAAGTTTGTGTCCGTAACTGCAAAACTTGTACGATATACAAGCAGAAACTTCAGTGTCAGTTGATGGCTCCTCTGCCTCCTGAACGTGTACGTTTTGCGCCTCCATTTACGGTCACTGGAGTGGATTTCGCCGGACCTTTCTCGATTAAATCGTCAGTCCTACGCAACGGAGCTATAATCAAGGGATATGTCTCTGTGTTTGTGTGTTTCACCACCAAAGCTATCCACCTTGAGGCAGTCTCAGCTCTCACTGCGTCCGCGTTCTCGGCGGCTTTCGATCGTTTTATCGGTCGGCGCGGCTTGCCCCAAAAAATGGTCTCAGACAACGGTCGGAATTTCGTTGGAGCCAGTCGGGCAATGCTGGGGGAGTTCAAAGTGTTCTTGCAATCAGCCTCTGACTGGGTCGCGAAGAAATATGCTACCCAAGGTTTCATTTGGTCTTTTATACCCCCTAGCGCCCCTCACATGGGCGGATTATGGGAAGCCGCGGTAAAGAGCTTTAAGTCGCATTTCAAAAAGGTGGCTGGCAACCACAAGTTTACCTTTGAGGAATTCGCAACTCTTCTTGCTCGGATAGAAGCAGTTTTAAACTCTCGTCCGCTATCGCCTATTAGCGACGATCCGTCGGAACTGCTTCCCTTGACTCCAGGGCATTTCCTACGTGGGAGCCCTCTAACAGCGTTTCCGGAGATGCCTAGAGACAATCTTCCAATGCTCAATCGTTGGGAGAAGCTCAAATGCCTGCACCAGGAGTTCAGTCGGCGCTGGAAAACCGAATATTTGACTGAACTTCACCGCCGCAGCAAGTGGAAGCAGCCTCATCGCAACTTGACTCAAAACGATTTCGTGGTCATCAAGGAAGACCTACTCCCCCCCACTGAATGGAAGATGGGACGCGTCGTACAAACCCATCCGGGATCCGACGGACGCGTAAGAACAGTGGATATCCGCATATCCTCCGGAATTGTCACGCGCGCTATTAATAAATTAGTTCTGTTGCCTATAAGCACGGACAGAAATTAATAAATTTATTCCCATTCTCTAAATATAGCACTCTTAGCTTTTAGTTTTTTGACAATCTGTTGATTACGTTCTCGCGGATGCCTAACTTCCTCTGCTCTATCCTGCTTTCTGCTCTATCCATTTTTTGCTATATCGAGTAGCACTAATACAATTCTTTGTACCCGACAGGTCTCTTCGGCAGTGTCAGCTCTGTAAGAAACAGCATGCCATCCGGTACTGCATTAAGTTTCGACAGATGACTCCGATTGAACGGCGACAAGCAGCCAGGCGTCTTGGCTATTGTGGAAATTGCCTCGCTCGGTCGCACCAGATTGGGGCGTGCCGCTCCAAAGATGTCTGTGGTGTGTGTGGTGACATACACCATACGATGTTGCACGTATCTTACGAGGAGATGCGAAAGGCTTCGGAAGGCGGCGGTGGACAGCGTACTAGGCAGCGACCTCATGGGGATCTCCGGAAGCGGCTCAACCAACAACGGGCTCCAGCGGAGGCTCCATCCAGTTCGGGACTAAAGCGACAGTCTCGCTCAAGAGTGCGCAGGAGTCAAGGGGCGCGTCGACGATCAAGCGCTGATGGCAACGCTCAGAGGTGCGTCGAGGTGGCCATCCGAAGTCTATCAAAGCTGGCGGATGCTCTCCAAGTTGCCACTCGGCAAGGCGGGCGGCATGTTCGCGCCAGGCCGAACCGCGATTAGCTTTAGTTTAAATCTTAAGTGTAACGGACTGTAGTTAGTCTAAGGCGACGACTCTGAGGTTGTACATGCCGGTTAACCGAGGAATGAATCGGTTAACTGGAAAGCAAGGTTTTTTTGTATGTTTGGCGCAACTTTGGAGTTGGCGCAAAAGTCAGTCCATTCGGATCCAGCAATGTTAAACGTCTTCGCTTATAAACTACGCTAAATAAACGGTAATCTTTTCCGAAATCCAATCGTTTTTGTTTCAATTCGTTTTCGGTTGTGTTAACTTTGTTTTTCCTGCGATTCCTCCGCGCTTCGCTAGTGCAACAGGAAAGGAACTAAATCATCAGCCATACCCAACACCAACAAGGCAACGACGGCTGCAGCAGCATAGAAGGCAGATTGCTTCCAACTCATGTAAGTCATCGGCGGCCTTCTTTTCTCCTACACTAAAACTAACCCCTTAGTTTAACGGTCTCTACCCGTTCAACTTATTGTAACCACCAAAGCAGTGCTAACCCGCACGGCTTTTAAACACCCTCTTTCGACGGACGAAAATAAAGATCTATAAGACGCTGATACTCCCGGTCCTACTGTATGGCGCAGAGGCATGGACCGTGATTGAGTCGGATGAGACAGCGTTGGAAGTCTTCGAGAGGAAGATTCTTCGCAGGATCTTTGGTCCTATTAGAGTCGGCGACGAGTTTAGGTCCCGTATGAACCGCGAGCTGTACGAGCTATTCAATGAGGTTGACATAGTCCAGCGCATAAAATTCCAGCGGCTGCACTGGGCTGGGCACCTCATTCGAATGGACGAAGGAGCTCCAGCATGCATGGTTTACATGGGCGGCCCAAACTTGATTGGTGGACGCCGACATAGAGGACGACCGGGCACTCGATGAAATGACCAGGTATGGAGAGATCTCTCCGTACTTGGCATTCAGAACGACTGGCGCCAGCACGCACAGGATTATCGAGGCTGGCGCGCTTTCCTGGACGCGGCCATGACCGGTAGACGGCCATTTAAGTAAGTAAGTAAGTATTACGTTGGATGTTATTAACTTTTTTAAATTAAGTCAAATTGAAGGGAGACCAATTAAAATGTATACTTATAATCAATGCATATGCAATATATATACTTTTTGCAAATATTTACATATGCAAAATATACTAGTCACAAAAATTTAAGGATATTCAGCAAATTTAAAATTTTTGGGTGATATTCAACAAGGCAAAACTCGGGGAAAAGTGGTCGTACAGAAAAGAAAAAATGGTTCAACTATCTAGTTTTCATTTCTGTTAAAAATTGAATATTTTATCTGGCAAGCCAAACTATGTTTAACTTTATGGCAACATTTAATAAGATACACGCACACAATGAAGATAGACTTCATGTGTGCTTCACATTGTACACTTAGTTTTTAGTCTCTTTCTGAACGTCGTTAAATAAATAACCGCCGCAGCGCGTTTAATATTATAAACAGAACAATTACATATATATTTATTTATACAGATTCTGCGCGACATTTGCTACAATTTTATAACAATAGTTATGAGCCCAGGTTATCGTCGAAATCTAATAAATAAATATTTGGCAAATTAAAATTACGTGTGTCATAATAAAAAATATAAAAAAAAACGGTTAAAAGTAAGTACAGAGTGTGTTCCAAAATACAATATACTGGTATTACATTGAGTGATGAAATCATGGTAATAATATTACTGCCAACTGTGCTTAAGAATTTGAAAATTTCGTCATCGCAATCGAGACGCGGGATGAGTTGCCAAAAGCTATTGGAGGAAGCGGAGAGACGGAAGCAAACGAAAAGTGAAGAAGGAAAAGAACAGCAAGCGTACGTCACAAATAGGAACAGCCACAGTAGCAACAACAACAACAGGAGTGAGAAACGAGTAGTGGAAAGATATAATGCAACAAAACGAAACAGTTCTCACTGAACATCTAATCAGTGCGGTTATATTTTGCGTAAGCTGAAATCATTTTCGTTTGCTGTAACTTTAAATTCAAACATAGTACATTATTATATTAACGTATTTTAAAAATAATTCTCTGTAATTGTTTATTAATTACATTAATTTTGCTTTTTATTGAATTTGTTATAATTTATAATTATTTTTAATAAGCTCGCGCCTTTTTTGTTTGTAACTCTCTCGCTTTTTTCATTTATTTTTACCTTTATATTTGTTTTTGGATTCTGGTAAGCATTTATTTGTTGCTGCTTTCTTTCCCTAATATGGCTTTTGCCTTTAACAACACACAAATTGTTGTTGTTATTTAACGCGACAATATTGTTGTTGTTGCATTCTGTTCAAAAAATTTTTATTACATGTTTATAAGCATTACAGTGCTAACAAAAACTAGGTTCCTTTTTAATTTTCACTTTTTTTTAAATTTATTTTTACGATAATTCAATTATGAATTGCTACGATACGCGTTGCCATTACAATAACAAGATCTGCAATGAGAAATTGTTGTTGGGTTGGCTTTGCGATAACGTTTCGCACTGCAAATGTGCTGGGCTTACAGTCCGCGTTCTTGATGCCATCAAAGAACGTAAAGGTTTGCGATGGACCTGCAATGAATGCAGATCGACGGAAACGGAGATTTTTACATTCATGAAGCAGACTAGAGATAGTTTATCAAATCTCAAGCGTGATTTCAAGGCTATGTCAGACAAGTTCATGAAATTAGAAAAAATTTTTAGTGACATGAAATGTTTGAATTCCTCGCCTACGCGTAAGAAGAGGAATTCACCAAAGGCAAAGCCGGCCTTAACCTTAACTATCTTCCCACCTGTTTAGCCGGAAACTCCGACTGCTCCGATGGTGACACCGATTTTTGCTACTTCAATAGCGAATTTCGAGAAAAACTCTGAGGGGTCTACAGCTGAAATGATGTCAGTTGTAGAACTCTCTAAGGAAAGTCAATCTGTAACCATTGGAACATTGGACATTCCAAGCATTGTAGTAAATCCAACGACTATGCAGGCTTCTTCGCCATCTGTAGAGCAACCTGTTGTTGCCATAAATGTAAATGGGGCAGCAGTACGTGCTGACCCTTCTATTGTTCCGCCTACTCCGATTGCACCGAATCCCACGGGCCTTACTGTGGTTGCTCCGCGTAAGTCAATATTCATCTCCCGGCTTACAGCAACCACCACTGAAGCCGATATTAAAAATTACATCAATTCTCAGCTTGATTTTACCCCAAATGTTTCAGTTTCAAAGTTTAATTTCAATTACACTCGCTCGATTTTGTCCTTTAAAGTTATTGCTCCGGTGTCGCTTTTTGATACTCTCCTGTCCGCTAGTTTTTGGCCGAAAGGTATTGTTGTGCATAAAACGCTGTTGAATTCCGCTAAAATATCAAAAAACTAAGTTCACTTTCTTTCCTTATTCACTATCAAAATGTGAGAGGGCTAAGAACGAAACTTAGAGATCTGTACCTTAAAAGTTTATCTGAAATTTCTGACGTCTTTGTTTTTACTGAAACATGGCTTCAACCTGAAATCTTCAGAAGTCTTCTCTGACAACTTTGTTACATTTCGGAAAAATCGTTCTAATCGAAATGGTGGAGGTGTACTGATTTCTGTTAAATCATCTCTGACGGCTGAAGAAATTTGCATTTCCAATATAGCTATCGAGTTTTTATGTGTTAAAATTTCATTTTGTGATTTTAACATATTCATTACGTGCTCATATATCCCTCCTTCTTCAGATATGAGTATTTACTTGCTTCAGGCTACAGCTATTTCGTATATAGCTACACGTTTACATCATAAAGATCATATTATAGTTATGGGAGATTTTAATTTACCCAATATACAATGGTCTTTGACGGATGATTCTTCTATTTTAATTCCAAAGGCTAACAATGATTTTCTAGATAGCAACATTTCAGGTCGGTTTCTGGATCTGGTATTTGTTGACAATGGTTTTAATATATCCGTTGAGAGAATACCTCTGGTAATATCATCTGAAGATAATTACCATCGTACTTTGCAGCTTTCTTTCCAGCTCGATAAAGTTCCACGTGTGGGGAATGCTAAATCTATTCAACGTGTCAGATGTTTTAAGAAAACTGACTACGCCAAGTTAAATCAGCTGTTATTCAGTACTGATTGGACAAGTCTCGAGGCATGCATTGACGTTGAGGCGGCAGTGAATATTTTCTATTCAACCGTTTTCAATTACTTTGACAGATGTATTCCTTATACAACTGTACCGAATTCAGCCAATAAGCTACCTTGCTTCTCTCGTAGCTTCAGTCGTTTAAAAAATATTAAATTTTGCCTTTTCAAAAAATACAAAGTAACCGGTTCCACTGTCGATTACAATAAATTGTCGATTGCTCGCTGTATTGCACTTTAACTCATTAAATAAACAGTGTTACACTGCTTATTTGTTAAGAGTTAAAAACAATGTGCGTAATAATCCTAAAAGCTTTTTCAAATTTGTCAATATTAAGCGTAAAAATACAGCTTATCCCGCTAACTTTCGTCTTTCTCAGATATCGGATTTGTTTGTTTCTTTTTTTCAATCTACATACACAAATTTTTCTTCTGACTATCCAACATCTTATCCCTATGTTATCCCATCCTACGACTTTATATCATCTCCTGTAATTACCATATCTAATGTGCTAGTTTCTCTTAAATCTATTAAATTTTCATGCCTGCCTGGTCCAGATAATATTCCTAGTTGTATACTAAAACAATGTGCTAGCTCCATTTGTGTTCCATTTTCACTTTCTATAAAATAAAGCAAACTCCCAACTCTTTGGAAACAATCTTTCATCATACCTTTACACAAGAAGGGCAATAAACCTGATGTCTCGAATTATAGAGGTATTGCTAAATTAAGTGCTATTCCAAAATTATTTGAGCAATTTATCACTGATCAATTGCAACAATCGGTTATGTCATTGGTTAGTCCATTACAACATGGATTTGTTAAAGGCAGATCCATTTGTACCAATCTTTTAGAATTCGCTTCTATCGTAAATAAAGGTTTTGTGTCGGGCCGACAGACCGATGTTATTTACACGGATTTTAGCAAAGCTTTTGACAGTGATGTGAAGGACAGCTCACCTTCGCCAAGCTCCGTCTACATAATTTTATTGATTTTGAGACCGCGAGGAAAATTAAACAGTGTTTGTTTTGGTTTTATTGATTTTTGGTGCTTTTATTTCTGAGTTACACTCCTCTCCTCTCTTCAGGCTAATGTACACACCCTTCTAAAGGTTACGGGTGTTATGTACGTGTGTTCCCTGTCCGCTGATTCGGTCCCAGTGTTCGAATATCGCTCCAGCTGTTGGTTTGAAAAATATCGCCTTTGTTGTCGATCTAGTGTTCAGATAGTATCTTCAGCTGCGGATTTGACGCCCAGTGTTCAAATTTTATTTGACGCCCAGTGTTCAAATAGTTCGTCAGCAATAGATTTGACGCCCAGTGCTCAAATCCTATTTGACGCCCAGTGTTCAAATAGTTCCTTAGCTGTTGTCTTGAAGCCCTTTGTTCAAAACTTATTTGAAACCCGTTATTCAAATACTTGTCTAGCTTTCAGTTCAAAGCCCAAAGTCAGATTGTTTTTCGGTGTAAAGTGCCGCAACTTTTATATCATTTCTGCTAATGAGCCGCAACAACACTGCCAACAGAATTACCGTACGTTACGTGCAGCTGCGCCGCTCAACAGAAAGGATCACCGCTACTTTCCAGCCGTCCTGCAGAAATTCATATTCGACTTTCGCGCCAAACCGCTAACAGCGCTGCTGACTCGGTGTTTTGACCTCTGTCGGACATTGACCCCGCCGCTCAGCGTATATGCGACCGACATCTACAACGCCATTTTCCCTTTGATACATCCAATTCGACACCATATTAGCTGTATCACTCATGACGTGACTCAGTCCATTTCGATTTGTCCCAATAAATTGGCCGCAGTCTCATTCCTCAGGTTGCAAACAATGCTGCTGCGCTAAAAGTTAATATTCATAATTTTAACATAATAGCAAAGTTGCAGAAATTTAACAGTGTTTTAACAGCAATCTGTTGAACTTCACAATCCATTAGCGCCACTGTAACTTCGGCTTTTCCGCATCCCTGTCATTACCCGATATAGCCACCCGATGTAGACCAACGATCATGGACAAGTCCACATCGGTAAACAACCTCGGTTCTCGTGGTTGTCCCTCTCGCACCAACGCCAACATGTTCGACGAACATGAACTTAGTGTTGTAAGCTGCGTGGCCTTCTCACAACAGCTGTCATATTTTGGCATATTTTGTGCCCTTACAGTGTATGTCATAGTCACCTTATACATAAATTAAAAGCTTTAGGGTTTCCACATTCTTTAGTTAATTGGATACAATCCTACCTTTTAGGTAGATCTCAAAAAGTATTATTTAACAATTGTTTGTCTATATCTATTAATTGGCCATTGCCCAAGAGGAACACCGGAATGATCTTTATTTTATTTAAATGGCCGTCAACCGTCTACCGGTCATGGCCGCGTCCAGGAAAGCGCGCCAGCCTCCATAATCCTGTGCGCGCTGGCGCCAGTCGTTCTGAATTCCAAGTACGGAGAGATCTCTCCATACCTGGTCATTCCATCGAGTGCCCGGTCGTCCTCTATGTCGGCGTCCACCAATCAAGTTTGGGCCCCCCATGTAAACCATGCGTGCTGGAGCTCCTTCGTCCATTCGAATGAGGTGCCCAGCCCAGTGCAGCCGCTGGAATTTTATGCGCTGGACTATGTCAACCTCATTGAATAGCTCGTACAGCTCGCGGTTCATGCGGGACCTAAACTCGTCGCCGACTCTAATAGGACCAAAGATCCTGCGAAGAATCTTCCTCTCGAAGACTTCCAACGCTGTCTCATCCGACTCAATCACGGTCCATGCCTCTGCGCCATACAGTAGGACCGGGAGTATCAGCGTCTTATATATCTTTATTTTCGTCCGTCGAGAGAGGGCTTTACTTCTCATTTGCTTGCTCAGCCCAAAAAAACATCTGTTTGCAAGCGTGATTCTTCGCCTGATCTCCAGGCTGACGTTGTTGTTGCTGGTGATCTCTGTTCCGAGATAGACGAAGTTTTCTACAACACTGAAGTTGAAATTCTCCATCGTCACTGACCGTCCAAGACGCATTGACGGAGTGCGAGAAGACACCAAGTACTTCGTCTTGTCCTCGTTCACCGCTAGACCCATGAGCCGAGACTGTTTTTCAATCTCCGAGAACGCCTTGCTGACTCGCCTTTCCTGCGTACCGATGATATCGATGTCATCGGCATAAGCGAGCAGCATCACTTCCTTTTGGAAGATCGAGCCCGACATACTCTGTATGTACGGGCATTGGCGTAGGATGTATTCCATCAGGAGTTTGAAAAAATCGCACGATAGAGCATCGCCCTGCCTGAAACCTCTCTTGGTATCAAAGGGGTCGGAGAGGTTTTTCCCCACCCTGACAACGCTTTGTGTGTTAGATAGCGTCGCCATGCAAAGACGGACAATCTTTGCCGGGATACCTAGTGCAGACAGGGCGTCGAAGAACTTCGCTCTTATCGGCGTGTCGAAAGCGGCTTTGTAATCGACAAATAGGTGGTGAGTGTCTTTGTTGAACTCACGGGTCTTTTCCAAGATTTGGCGTAATGTGAATATTTGGTCACTGGTCGACCTTTTTGGTCTGAAGCCACACTGATATCGTCCTATCAGTGAGTCGGTATATGGCTTCAGCCTATTACACAATACGCCCGACAAAGTCTTATATCCAATGGAAAGGAGACTTATTCCGCGGTAGTTGGCGCAAACAGCGGGGTCTCCTTTCTTAAAGATAGGACAGAGAACACTGAGATTCCAGTCATTGGGTATGCATTCATCGGACCATATCTTGCATAAAAGTTGGTGCATACTCCTAACCAACTCTTCGCCGCCGGTCTTAAATAACTCAGCTGGCAGCCCATCATAGCCTGCCGCTTTGTTATTTTTCAGCTTTTTAATAACTGAATCGACCTCGTAATAGTCCGGTGGCTCTACAATAGTGAATGATCTGCCTTTAGCAATAAATCATGCTCATGTATTGATGTATTTTTATGATGTCAAACTACACTATACACAAAAAATAAGGGAATATAAAACAAGTAAATTTTTCTTAGATTTTTGACGGGCTGTATTTCAGCGGAAAATGATCGTATCGCAAAAATGAAAACTGCATTTTGAAGTTCCAAGACTCTACTTTACAGTTCTCGAGGAATGGTTGACATGATCCGAAGAAATAGAGCAAAAACATTTTTTTCCCAATTTTCTATCTTTTTTTTTCAGATGAAACACATAGCCTGGTTATTCAGCTTCAATTTCATTGTTTCTTTAGCTTGATACGACCAATTGTCGCGGAGATACCCGAGATTAAACAAAAAAGGACGCTCATGTCTTTAACCGTCAATATCTCTGCAACCAATAATCATACAGCAAAAAAGGGACAGTCTTGGAAACTGGAAAAAATTCACAAGAAAATCCCATGAAAAAATTTCAGAAAAAAAAATTTATCGATGTTCAATACCGGTTGGAGAAAAATTGAAAAAGTTACTTTTTCCCTTAGTTTGGTTGATCGACTGTATCTTAATGAATATCAAAGGGGAAGCTAAACATTGCAGGAATTTTTACACCTTAATATACCCCTGAAAACCCTGTAAATTTTCAGATTGATCCATTGAGTACTTTTTCTGCCCCGAACATCCAAATTTTTGCTGTATGATTATTGGTTGTAGAGATATTGACGGTTAAAGACATGAGCGTCCTTTTTTGTTTTGAAGATTGGGATTCGTTTGCTCAAGTGCACATTGTGTGGAAAATTGTTGACTGCCATTCACCTGGGAATGGCCAACAATGATTCTTGTGTCAAACGGTCCAAGCAACTCACACGTCCGTTAGGACACGTATCTCCTGGATAGCCTCTGAACATCCGTTCAGAGGTGAATACGAATAGGAGACCTCGAAAGGACCCCTTTGATGACGACCCCCGCAAACGTTACAAGGATCATGAATTGAGGATATGCACCTAGAATGTCCGCACCCTTAATTGGGATGGTGCAAATATCCAGCTGGTTGATGTCTTCGAAAAGTGCAAGGCTGACATCACCGCAATCCAAGAAATCCGATGGATAGGGCAGGGTTACTCTAAAAAAGCATCCTGTGACATATACTACAGCTGCCATGCGAGTAAGCACGAATTTGGATGTGGTTTCGTGGTGAGTAGGAAACTACGTGGCCTCGTCTCCATGTTCACACCTGTTCACGAGCGTCTAGCCGCGATTCGCATTAAGGCTAAACATTTTTATATTAGCCTGATTTGTGCGCACGCCCCGACGGAAGAGAAAGACGACGATGCTAAAGATGAATTCTATGAGCGCTTGGAACGCCTGTACTAGCGCTGTCCCAAACACGATGTCAAAATCGTGCATGGCGATTTCCAACGCCAAGATTGGGAAGGAACACGACACTAACTCCAATAATGGAGACAGGCTAATCGATTTCGCCGCAGGTCGGAACATGGTAGTTAGTAGTACCAGATTTCAACATCTTAACATCCACAAGGCTACATGGCTGAGTCCTGAGCAAAAAACACGCAACCAAATTGATCATCTTCTGATTGACGGAAGGCACGCATCGAGCGTGTTGGACGTGCGAACGTTACGTGGTCCCAACATTGACTCGGATCACTATCTTGTCGCAGCCAAGGTACGCACTAGGCTCAGCGTATTGCACGCCGCACGTTCCAACATGCAACGAAAGCTAGACGTCGGCAAGCTGCAATCAGAGCAGACCGCCACAGCCTTCCCCGGGAAGCCTCTCCGATTTCTCGAGATATATGTGAGCAGTGGACACATATCACCCGCTCCATGGATAGGGCTGCCAAGGATGTCATTGGTTATACAAAACCTGTGAAGAATTCTTGGTACGACGAGGAGTGTCGCAATGCTACTGCAGAGAAGAACGCTTCCTATCAGCGAACTCTGCAGTCGGGAGCAACGCGAGCTGTTAGAGAGCGATATCGAGAGAAACGGAGAGAGGAGAAACGCCTTTTCAGACGCAAGAAAAAGGATCAAGAAAGGCGGCAGTTTGAGGATGTTGAGATGTTACGTAACAGAAATGAAGCTCGAAAATTCTACCAAAAGGTCAAGCGTCTGACTGAAGGTTTTAAGCCCGGAGTAACTTTCTGTAAGGATGAGAATGGAAATCTGGTAACGGAATGAACAGGAATCTCTGAGATTATGGAGGAGTCATTTCTCCAACCTACTCGGAGGCGATGAAGCGCACAATACCGCCAATAGAGAAATGACACCGGAACCAACAGTTAATGATGGCACTATTGTAGAGCCACCGGACTATATAGAGGTCGATTCAGTTATTAGAAAGCTGAAAAATAACAAAGCGGCAGGCTCTGATGGGCTGCCAGCTGAGTTATTTAAGACCGGCGGCGAAGAGTTGGTTAGGAGTATGCACCAGCTTTTATGCAAGATATGGTCCAATTAACGCATACCCAATGAATAGAATCTCAGTGTTCTCTGTCCTATCTTTAAGAAAGGAGACCCCGCTGTTTGCGCCAACTACCGCGGAATAAGTCTCCTTTCCATTGGATATAAGACTCTGTCGGGCGTATTGTGTAATAGGCTGAAGCCAAATACCGACTCACTGATAGGACGATATCAGTGTGGCTTCAGACCAAAAAGGTCGACCAGTGACCAAATATTCACACTACGCCAAATCTTGGAAAAGACCCGTGAGTTCAACAAAGACACTCATCACCTATTTGTCGATTGCAAAGCCGCTTTCGACACGCCGATAAGAGCGAAGTTCTTCGACGCCATGTGTGCACTAGGTATCCCGGCAAAGATTGTCCGTCTTTGTATGGCGACGCTATATAACACACAAAGCGTTGTCAGGGTGGGGAAAAACCTCTACGATCCCCTTGATTCCAAGAGAGGTTTCAGGCAGGGCGATGCTCTATCGTGCGATTTTTTCAATCTCCTGATGGCATACATCCTACGCCAATGCCCGTACATACAGAGTATGTCGGGCTCGATCTTTCAAAAGGAAGTGATGCTGCTCGCTTACGCCGATGACATCGATATCATCGGTACGCAGGAACGTCGAGTCAGCAAGGCGTTCTCGGAGATTGAAAAATAGTCTCGGCTCATGGGTCTAGCGGTGAACGAGGACAAGACGAAGTACTTGGTGTCTTCTCGCACTCCGTCAATGCGTCTTGGACGGTCAGTGACGATGGAGAATTTCAACTTCAGTGTTGTAGAAAACTTCGTCTATCTCGGAACAGAGATCACCAGCAACAACAACATCAGCCTCGAGATCAGGCGAAGAATCACACTTGCAAACCGATGCTTTTTTGGGCTGAGCAAGCAAATGAGAAGTAAAGCCCTCTCTCGACAGACGAAAATAAAGATCTATAAGACGCTGATACTCCCGGTCCTATTGTATGGCGCAGAGGCATGGACCGTGATTGAGTCGGATGAGACAGCGTTGGAAGTCTTCGAGAGGAAGATTCTTCGCAGGATCTTTGGTCCTATTAGAGTCGGCGACGAGTTTAGGTCCCGTATGAACCGCGAGCTGTACGAGCTATTAGATGAGGTTGACATAGTCCAGCGCATAAGATTCCAGCGGCTGCACTGGGCTGGGCACCTCATTCGAATGGGCGAAAGAGCTCCAGCACGCATGGTTTACATGGGGGGCCCAAACTTGATTGGTGGACGCCGACATAGAGGACGACCGGGCACTTGATGGAATGACCAGGTATGGAGAGATATCTCCGTACTTGGCATTCAGAATGACTGGCGCCAGCGCGCACAGGATTATGGATTCTGGCGCGCTTTCCTGGACAGGGCCATGACCGGCAGACGGTTGACGGCCATTTAAGTAAGTAAGTTTGGAACCCACATTATGTAATTCACCAAGATTGTATCGAGTCTGTTCAAAAACATTTTCTATTATTTGCTCTCAGAAACCTCAATTGGGCTTCTGATTTACATCTCCCTCCATATGTTGATCGATTGAAACTTATTGATCTTCCAACTCTATCTGCTCGACGGTCAATGCTCTCTGTCGTTTTCCTTCACAAGATTCTTTGTGGGGAAGTCGATTCTCCTTATTTACTGCAATCTCTATCTTTAAATGTTCCCTCACGCTCTACGCGTAACTATGTGTTTTTTTGGTTGTCATTTTGCACAACAAACTATGCTTGCCACGATTCAGTTCTCTGCTATACCTATAAAAAATTTTCTTCTCTATTCTCCTAAAGTTCTTCTTTAAACTATATTAAGAAATCTGTTCTTAATTTTGAACGTCAATAAATTTTAATTTCATTTTTCCATTTTCATCTTATGATTTGTAATTGCGACTGCTTGGACCACTCCCTGGCTGTGAGTTGAGGCACAGTCGGTCAACTGGGCGACCAAACAAAAATCCTCCGACGGGTCTGAGTGGTCGTAACTTTCCTCCTATTTCAGCGTTAAGTTAGTAATTAGATGTTCAGTGAGCAACTTAGTCTTTATATATTTTTAATGCAACTGAATTAATTTATGTTGTTGTTAATAAAAATAAATAAATAAATAAATAAAAAAGGCAACAAAAGTAACGAAAATTTTAAATGTTACACATGTGGAAAGACAGGCCACTATGCGCGTGACTGTAGACAAGGCGCCAACGATCAACAAAAAGCAAATATGTTGTCTTCTGTTTGATAGCACATGCCGACAAAATTTGACAAAAGTCTATACCCAGAGACCTGACACACCCGAGGGATTTTGATGCGCTGAATCCGAATCCGTGCTCGAAATTGCTCATTTACGGCAGGTTTTCGAGATATCCTAACCTAAAAGTGAGTGCAGTTTTTGAGGTTACGTGACGTAAGAAAAAATATTATTATCAAAAAACGTTGAATGGCAACGTTTCAAACCTTCCCCTTTCAAACCTTTTTGCATTTTTTAAAATATCTTTTTTTTTTACCGAAATATCGCTACTTGAAATTTTATTTAGGTGGGTTGGAGTTTTGTGGGTTAGCCCGCTAGTATTGTGGGATCCAATTTGAATAAAAATAGGACTTATTTTAAAGAAAGGGGTGATTTTTAGGGGTTGATTTTTAAGTTTACGAACAATTTTTACCTGATGGGGTGAATTGGACCTCAGATTCGGAATCAGCGACCCCATAATCACAAGATCAACATGGTCTTAGCCGATTGCCTCTCGGCGCGACCGGTTGTGCTTTTACTGAGATCTGCTCAAATATTTTTCTTTGTTTTTATCAACAAAAAAGTATATGAAAATCGTTCTAACAAGTGTCTAAGTGTCAGTGCAAAACACGAAAATAAAACGGTTAAATATTTCTTTTCGCGTTTTTTATTTTCTAGTTTTTTTTTATCACTCTCTTTTTGAATGTATTTAAAATACATTCTTTTGTTTGTAAAAATAACAAAATAGAAAGACGCAAAAAGCAATTAAAAAAAACTACTAATGCGCGAAAAAGACGCACAGTCTAAACAAACTGTACAAGTTGTGAGTAGACGAAATGTTTACTTCACATTTGTCGACACCGCTCCCCCACTCAACAAATCCAATACACTCTCTGCCGATCAAAAGATCAGAGCAAGGTCTTGTTCCCCGGCGATCAACTGCCCATCCAAAACGCAAGGTACTGAAGAAATACTAGGTAAAAGCGCAGTAAGTACGAACACAAACAACCACTCGTTTAATTTACCTCAGCCGCGACCACTCTCGCTAACAATGCCAATGCAACCAATTCTGCAACAGCAAACACTACCACACTCTTGGTCGGAACAATGTCCAACACCTACTCTTAAAATCAATAACTTTTCCCCAACCACTTTCCCACCCGCAACCAGTACACATACTATTACAACAACCACAAAAACGCATTCAAACAATACTACGACAACTTGCTAGCACCTGCTGTCTCTGCTGCTGTGGTTTCAAACCATGCGAAGCATAATGCAAAAAAATAAACAAATCATCTCAAATCGTTCGGCAGTGCACACAGGCTTAGACAGCTATATACAAATTAAGCGTAAACTAAGCCCATCTAACTCTAAAAGTGGTAATAAGCCCAAGATTAATCGTAACGACGATAAAAGTGCGACCCTAACGCCTCTTGCAGGTAACAGATTTTCCATTTTAAGCGAAAGAGAAAATAGTGCATCAAAAAACGCTGACGGAGCTGTCCCAAAAGTTAGCACCAAACCCCCGCCAATATATGTTCGTGAAAAAAACTCGAATAGCCTAGTGAAAAACATAGTGCAACTTATTGGAAATGGCAATTTTCATATTTCATCGCTCAAAAGGGAAAATCTGCACGAAATAAAGCTTCAAATCTACACAGAACAAAACTTACGTGTAGTCTCAAAACATTTAACTGACTCATATACAAACTTTTACACATATCAGTTAAAAAGCTCTAAAGGTCTGCAAATTGTACTTAAAGGCATCGAACCAAGTGTATCCCCAAGTGAAGTGATCAGTGCTCTCAAGGAAAAAGCCTTCAATCCCAAAGTAGCTATAAATATTATTAACAAGAACAAAATACCTCAACCCATGCTCAAAGTTGAATTAGAGCCCGAAAAACACTTAAGAAAAATGAAGTACACCCAATTTACACCCTATAATATCTGCTCCACCGCAGAATAACTGTGGAAGAGCCTCACAAACGCAACAACCCGGTTCAATGCACTAACTGAGTTTGGAGATACAAAAACGTATTGCACACTACGTTCTGTATGCGTTGCCTGCGGAGATCTCCATGACACTGCTTCATGCCCCGAAAAAAAAACAGACCCAAATGCAAAAAAATGCAGCAACTGCGGTGGTAGCCACACGGCTAATTATAGGGGATGCCCAGTTTTTAAGGAACTGAAAAGCCACCTGAATCAGTGAAACGCTTCAACCCGCACTCGCCCCGAAGAGATAATAATACGCATCCCGCAGACCTATACCCTAGACACAACTAAACCCGGTGTGTCCTATGCAAATGCATTGAAATTAGGATTAAACAATACCACACAAATTCACAAACCGTGCACATACCCCAAAATAGCATGGAAGCTATGATTGCATCAATGCAGCAAAGCATGATGGAATTCATGGCATTTATGCAAAACACTATGCAACAACTAATGCAAAATCAAAATACACTGATACAAATGCTCGTAGCCCAACAAAGCCAAAAATGAGCACTTTAAATATATGACTCTGGAATGCCAATGGTGTTTCGCGACACAAGCACGAACTCTCGATATTTCTAAAGGAACGAGAAGTAAACGTTATGCTTCTCATAAACACTCAAAACAAGCTTAACTATGTCTCTCCATGCAGTCCCACATACTGGCCAACAGATCCAATTAAAATACCGGATCTAATAAACTTTGCAATTACACGCAAAATCTCAACCAGATTAATTTCTGCAGAATCACTCGCAGATCTGTTCACTCTCCCATAATTTTTAGGCCCTGTACCGAAGGTACAAGAGCCTATTGGATTTGTGCAAATGTATGTAACATGTAGAAATAATGGTCGGAGACCCCCCAAAGTTACCCACATTATGGTCAGGAGTGATAGAGGAGTCGATATAGCCATGTCCGTCTGTCCGTCCGTCCGTCTATATGAACGAAAGGATCTCGGAAACGGTAATAGATAGAGACTTTGTGTTTTTTGCATTAGACTAGGACTGCTCCGGAATTTCACAAGTTTATTATAAAATTTTGCACCAACCCCCCCTTACCCATAAATCACCCCCAAGGCAAAAAATTTCTTCGGCACAAAAAAAGTTGAGTAAGCTTGTATAGAGATAATGTTTCTCTAAGCCAAAATCCAAAAAGTTCATCACAATCGTATAATACATGACGATTTTATAAGCAATTGAATTTGAACGACCCCCCTTTTCTTTTCATTCATATTCACGCAGTGAGAAGTGGTCATGTGTTTGGTCATAAGCTCGGGAAACATTTAATGTGTTTGTTAGGCGACCTGAACTGGTACAAGGCCTCTTACAGTCGGTTACGCCCGACTGAAATTTCCTCACTTGTTTATCTATTGGAATACCCACAATACAAACGAAATCCCAGTTTTCTCACCGCTTACAATACGAATTGGCTTAAATACAAAAAATATATAAGCAGCCAAATTGAACTCAACCCTGGAAACAACTGCGAAATGGATATAGACAACTCTGTCAGTGCCCTTAACTCAATTCTCGCTGCTGCAGCAAAACACTCTACACCACAATTTAATTCACCCCCAACGACAAATCCTATACACACACATGAAGTTAAAAACTAAACCCAAAAATGGCTGCAGGTCATGATCTTATTTCTCCAAAAATTATCGTGAAACACCCCAGTCCAGCTATTAATTATATTACCAAAATGTTCAATGCCGTTCTAAAAGTGGTTATTTCCCCACCCAGTGGAAAAAATCAATCATTGTCATGATCCTGAAGCCTGGTAAGGATAAAACTCAGGCGGCATCATATAGACCCATAAGTCTTCTATCATGTCTGTCCAAGCTCTTTGA